>JAXCGZ010002661.1:0-37500 GCA_037179515.1 Halocaridina rubra
TTTCTTCTCTGGAGTTCAATCTCTTATTCCAACCATCTTGAGTGCTCAAGTTAAAGGTTGCACTGTAAACAATATCAATTTATGCATAAACAATATGTAAACAATGTGTAAACAATAACAGTGTATGTGGTGTGAGAGAATGTGGTATCATAAGGTTGGAAAGTTTATATCTAATTTATGAGTAATTTGTATTATGATTCTTACAAAACAATTGGGACAATCATAACAAACAAATATTGATGCTATCACATGTAATTATTATCAATAGGTAGAAAAAAACTTAAATGTTAGCATAATAAACACACTCAAATGATTTATGAATAACTCTGTACAATAGATAATATGCTAATAAATATATAATACAAAGATTCAACAAATATAATTACTAACAGCAGCAGAAATTTTGAAAATCACACCTTTATAGATGTGAAATATATCTTAAGTGAGAAAATTAAACTATGATAAAATTATAAACTTAACTGAATACAATAAAAACTACATATGCTGAGGATGGAGACACCAAGTGGGAGGGGGAAAAGTAGGCCAAAGAGTAGGTTTATGAATGTGGAGAGGGAGGACATGAGGTTGTGTGGTAGGACGGAGGAAGATGAAAAAGATAAGGTGACATGGAGATGACTGATGTAATGTGGCGACCTCTGACGGGAGAAGCTGAAAGATTTGATGACGACAAAATGCATATTTACCTGAGCATAGGATCAGTTGAGAGTTTCACGTAGACAGTTTGAGAAGGAATCCCTAAAATGTGATCGATGATATGAATTACTCCGTTCTTGGCAGCAATATCTGGAGTTGTGACGGTGGCATTGACGCCACCGCCTTCCAAAGAGATGACGGGGACAACCGCCTTGGGTTGGTTGACAGCAAAGTAAAGCTTGCGGCCGTTGCTCATGGTTTCCTCCTGGAAGATCTGGCATTAGGGGAAGAAATGTTTTCCAATCAGGCATGCAAGTGGCGCAGCTAAAAGCAAGTTACCCTTGAGACTAGTAAGAGGCCAAGAACACGTAAGACACGACAACGAGGACAACAACAGAAAGAGCCAAGACCAGGTGGGTGTTCAAGAATTTAATAAAAAAAATTGCTAAAACTATAAACCATATTAACAATTAAGTGTATTCTACTATGTCAAATACTATACAATGCAAGAAAAGTGTTAATATAGGAAAAATGTTAACATATATACAAGTATTCCCAATTCCGATAGTTAATATTGGTGTATATACATACTGCATTTTAACAGGTATTAGGTAAATTTAGTAAATATTATAATATTAATATATTCTAATACACATTACTCAAAATCATGCATATGTATGTTATATTATGAACATATATTGGATATAATTAATTGCAGAGTAAATCAAGTATTTATGGTGAGGGATATCAGGACATGTATATAAACATTAATACAATGTTCAGTGTAATAATTAATTACTGTCATAATTCGTAAACAAATAATCTTTTATGAACAAGAATTTAAGAATTCATTTAAGTAAAAAAATTATTAAGTATTAGGTTAAGAGTCCTTGGGAAGGATCAGAAAAGGAACAATGAATTCAATATACAATAACAAAATGCAGACATTACATTTCTGGAATTCATCCACATGATGATACAGTTATCTAAATGTTGATTGCAGTAATATACAATATACTGTTGATCATAACAAATTCGTTAATTGACATTTGACCTTAGGCCCATTTTCTTTTGACACTTTAGAGTACTATAAGTTTTTAACAGATGTACATTTGTAAACGGACAACATTTCCCATAAAACACTTACTAAAAATATTTTAAATCTGCAAAATTCTTGAACTTCACCAAGACTGCAATTTCTAATTTATTTTTAAAATCAAATACAATGAACTTAATTGTTGTGCATTAAAATTTTAGGCTTCACTACACACACAAAGGCGAAACCTAGGCCTCCATATTTAATTAAGGCATCTATATATTAATATATAATTTAAGAAAATTAGTTTCAATTAATAATTATTAACATTCATTAATATCACTTTCTTTCTATAGCTGTCTGCTTCCTAACCTCCCACATCCCTCCTGAAACAAGTGACCAAAATGTGAAGTCATTTTCCTCCAAGTACATTACCTAGCCTTCATAATTGATTCTTCCTCTATGGCATCAAGTTTTCCTTTTTGGCATCAATATAGCAAGGTTTAGGGTAATATCAGTATTTCTATATACAGTATACAGTAATCCCTCGCTATATCGCGGTTCACCTACCGCAGACACAGTGCATCGTGGATTTTTTTTTTTTTTTAATGATTGTGACACCAGGACGGGCCAAAAAATAATAAAATAAAACAACCTTTATTGGGTCTGGGCACGAAGAATACATAAAGAGAAACAGAGATGGAGAGTGTAATGATCTGTCAGACGTGAAGGAATTATAGAAGATGTGTAATGAATATCCAATTCTCTGCTGGGGTTTAATATACCTCTGCATTACTTTCATGATGTCTATTCCAAAAATTCTCCTTAGATCTTATTATTATTATTATTATTATTATTATTATTATTATTGGCAACAATAATTTTCCTTTGATGATGATTGTGGAGATTATTATTATTATTATTATTATTATTATTATTATTATTATTATTATTATTATTATTATTATTAATATTATTATTATTATTATTAGTAGTAGTAGTAGTAGTAGTATTAATATTATTATTATTATTATTATTATTATTATTATTATTAAGGGCTCATCATTGTTTGTACGTCTGTTGGTTTATTTACTTTAATAACTGTATACAGTACCCTTCCCTAGTTGGCTGAGACAATGGAAGTTTGGGGGGTTGGGTAGAATAAAATGTTGGAGAGAGAGAGAGAGAGAGAGAGAGAGAGAGAGAGAGAGAGAGAGAGAGAGAGAGAGAGAGAGAGAGAGAGAGAGAGAGAGAGTCTAATAATAAACTTCCCTCCATTTTAAATTCACTCTGTCTTCATTTCCTGATGGAACTTTAAAAGGATGCATCTCTCTCTCTCTCTCGCTTTGTTTGGGGTTTATCTAATTTTCAAGATTAAAGTATTATTGATATTTCTTGGTTCTAAACATTATTCTATCTATCTGCACGAAATCTTAACATAAATAGTGTCAGCTGCGAGAAAAGAAAACGTATAAAATTCATTCAAAGAAAACTTATATTTTACTGTATTCATGGGAAACTTAAATGAAATACTTGTACAATTAAAAAATAAATAAATAAAATTTATATATATATATATATATATATATATATATATATATATATATATATATATATATATATATATATATATATATATATATATATATATATATATATATTCTTTACACGCTATTTCCCTGATGATATTATATCGAAAGTTTGTTTGCTGTTTGAGAGAGAGAGAGAGAGAGGAGAGAGAGAGAGAGAGAGAGAGAGAGAGAGAGAGAGAGAGAGAGAGAGAGAGAGAGAGAGAGAGAGAGAGAGAGAGAGAGAGAGAGAGAGAGAGAGAGAGAGAGAGAGAGAGAGAGAGAGAGAGAGAGAGAGAGAGAGAGAGAGAGACCTTTAATTAGCTCTTGTTCACTCAACCAAACCTACATTATTTATTGTAAGAATAATGGTTTAATGACAAATTCGTAATAATAATAATAATAATAATAATAATAATAATAAGATCTAAGGAGAATTTTTGTATTAGACATCATGAAAGTAATGGAGAGGTATATAAAAACCCAGTAGAGCATTGAATGTTCATTACACATCTTTTATAATTCCTTCACATCTGACAGATCATTACACTCTCCATCTCTGTTTCTCTTTACTTTATGTATTCTTTGTACCCAGACTCGATAAAGGCTGTTTTATTTTATTATTTTTGGCCCATCCTGGTGTCACAATCATTAAAAAAAAATCTTTTTTTTTAATATGGTGCTCCAACTTCACGGATTTTCACCTATCGAGGCCGGACCCGGAACTGAACTCCCACGATAAACAAGGGGTTACTGTACTGCCATAGCTTTTCTTGGTGTGAAATTCTTAGCATGTTCCAACGACTAAATAAGTCCCAACGATCACTATACAGTGAGAGACACTGTAAAAGGCGATTGGTGAGGATACATTTAAGTCCTAAAAACATTACTTAAGTCAACGTAATTTAATTGAAAAGTGAGTAAAGACTCATCAAATAAATTTTGTTTTCTTTTTCTAAATCTCTTATTCCTTTTCCCTTGTGTATTCCGAACTAGCATTCCCATTCATTAAGTTTTAATTATTTATGTGGCTTGCATACTTACCAATTCATCAACTAGGGTATAAATTAAGTATTCCAGCTCCATTACTAATAACTCCATAATAATTCCAGCTTCACTAAAATAATCCTGTTGGAAGTCTTAAGATTAACTTAGTATTGCATAGGGCTACAAATTCTCAAAAAGTAAAGTTACCACAACTTACTTAAGATAAAGACCAGAGGTGAATAAGTATTATTTTCATGGAGGCTTTCATAACATAAAGACTAAAGGGTGCAGCAAAATTCATGCACGACGCAGTATAATCACATGAAAACTTCAATCAAGAGAGAGTTGCTACTGTGTACACATACAAAAAGAAATATATAAGTACATATTTCTCCACGATATATCAATGCTGTTAAAAGCATAAAAAAACTTTTGATGAAATTTACATTCATTCATACCGTCTGAGAACTAAGATTATATTTTTAGGAAACACCATCATGTATTGTATCTCCCATAACAAACAATCTACAACAGTTCACAGGTCGTGACACCAAGAAAAGGAATACTCAAAGCTTTTGTAATACACATTAATATAAAAAAAAAATAACTGTTACCATACAGTCAAATGGTGGGAAGAGACCCAATAAAGAGGAAATATGCATAGAGTATTCATTAATTTCACAATCCCAACGGGTCACCTCAAAAATACAATACAAGATTTGTACTTTGGAAAGGTGACCTGTTGATATTACAAAATAATTAGGTACTCCACATACTTTTCCTGCTGTTTTTTAATGAGCCCCTTCTTACCAAGAATAAAATTATATAATTTCGTCCCTTTCCAAAATCGAAGACAGAGCCAGTATTTAGTGTTTATGATTGAAAATACTGGTATGTGTACACCTAAGCAACTTCTCTCAGACTGGGAGAAAGGAAAAGCAGTTCTAAATAGCAAAAAGCCATTTCTAAATAGCAAAAAGCCATACAAAGCCTTAAGAAGCACACATGAAACACTGAATATTCCATGCAATTTGTTATTAATTGCATCCATAAGTATGACAGAAACAAGTTGCGACTTTTCATACATATAGAAAACTCAAATTCGCAGTAGAGGGATTGCTAAGCAATAATTTTAATCCTGACTTAGGGTATCTTCACAAAACTTATGTGACCATTATGATAAAATAACAACATTATTTTGTAATGGAGGATACATGCATAATGTAAATTATGTATTGTATATTTGGCAAAAATGCACCTACAGCAAACAATGAATCAATTAAACACACAATGCTCAACACAACTGTCGACCCAAGTCTTTTGTCAACACAACTGTTGACCCTGAGACTTTTGAAATTACAGATTCCACTCAGAGACTCTAGTACTGAGACACGGTTGATAGCTAAAATTAGGAAACAAACTCGCAACTTTGTAAAACTCACTTATATCTAACCGCAAGAGACGTGAATTTTTAAGGGACTTGTTGAAAGTCGTAAGCTGGCTCTCTACTCTTATCTGTCAGGTGTGGTTCAATGGCAGAAGCTCTGATTTCGATATCTGTATTCTCATTATTCTCAGTCAAACCCTCATGTTATGTAGAGTGTGTTTATATTCCTTACACGTTTTAGACTTGCTTCCATTCATAAACAATATATCGTTCTATTCCTTTTGCTGAATACAATGATGTTGTAAATGTAAGTGGAGTTATAAAATATAACTCTACCCATTGGAGTATTTAATTGAATATTTTATAGCTTCAGAGAATTAGTCTACAAGCTCTTTTCAATACCTAATACAATGAGTATTTAGTTAAATGTATTTCGGTGACACAGGAAAAGGATTTCTTGCACTCGCTAGCTCAGATATCTGGGACAGGTAGGTGTGGAGGGGGGTTAACATATGATGCAGCGGTGAGGGGCTCAAGGCAGAGGAACTCGGCTCATTTACCCATTGGGTGGCCCAAGCAGGGTAGGGAGGGGGAATTGTGACAACACTTTTTCCCCAAAGAGATGAGAGGAGTGTTGGAAGCATGTCTGGCTTCTGGTGAATGTCTGTGCCTTGACTCGACCACATTCCTTACAAGGGATATTGCGGCCATTGCATCAGTGTATGTATTTTGCTAATTTTCTTGATGCTCAATAGAGAATGACAATAACTTTCAAGCATTTTCGGAATAACTCCTTTACATTTATTCTTGATGGCATTTCCATGTTATCAGTTAAATATATAACTAGCAGGAATTTTAACTTTTATTTCTGAGTCTATGTTCATCCTCTCGTGTTGTTGGATGGCAATGCAGCACCCAGATTCAAAGTGATTTCAAAAAAGGGATGAAATTAATAGCTCCAGCCACAGATTCACATTGCTGATGTTTCACAAGCCTCAAGGTGAATGGGTCAACATCCAAACTCATAGAAACTAAAGAAACACAAAGCTGTTTCTCTCTCATCTATGACTATACTATTGATGTCCTCTTATTCTCTCTCATTCTGCAGTACCCGATCTTTGTCTTTATGTTGCTCTCGTGTGAGAGGAAATTTCCTAGTTCACAAGTTGCTTTGACCCCTTTTTGATTTCAAGTTTCAGAGGGAATTTTAGTTTTCCAAGAATAATCTCAAGAAAGGAATATAAATGGAATGTTACTGTGAATAAAGAATCATCTGTTTAGTGGCCACGTGGTACACTGGTAACGCCTGCAACTTTGATTCGTCAGGTTGACGATTTGCAGCCAGTTGCGGTTTGAGGTTAGAAAGGGCATTCACTCAGGGTAATGGTCACACCTGCCAAAACCAAAGTCCTTCGCAAGATGGCATCATCCCAGCCCTTCGTAGAAAAGGGAGTCCATCGGTTTGAGGTTAGAAAGGGCATTCACTCAGGGTAATGGTCACACCTGCCAAAACCAAAGTCCTTCGCAAGACGGCATCATCCCAGCCCTTCATAGAAAAGGGAGTCCGTGACATAAAACCGATCACATAGTATTATCTCTCTTTGAAACTTGCTTGATTCTGGGCACAGCAGAACCATCCCTAGAGAATGTTTCTGGACAGGCTGCATGGAGAGTCAGACAAACATGTTTTTCCTAACTAGAAGTGGCTTATATATGCAAACAGCATTCATTCCAGGACAAATGCACTCTAAAGAAACATTCCAAAAAGGTGATGATAAATATCTTTCTGACAATAAATGGATAATGTTATTAAATATTCATTACTAAGGCAAAGGCTTTCTCCTTTATGAAACACTGAAAATAGATCAATCTGTCATTCAAAATTGATCAATCTGCCACATAAGACATAGCAAGAGGAATACATGGTTAAAATAAAATGTCCATAACAACACTTTTTGATAAAGGGGATTCCATGCACGTGAATTTTATACATGGCTCATTGTCATATGCAAGCGAGAGATTCTACAATCGATCTTAATATGCCATTAACCACAAATCAGCAATGGATAAGCAAGGGCGAAGCAAATTATTACAAATCAACCAGATTCCTAAAACCAACTTACAACTCACGGACTGCATCGGGGAGTAAGTTATATGCAGCGATATCATACGTTGCATTGTATGCACTTACAGTAGTACTATGATGTTTGAGTACTGCACAAAATATGACATTTTATTTCCAAAGACCTTATGGCTTTTCTAATCTTACATTTAGTAAAAGAAGTAATGAACCGAAACATTTATAAAGGCAATGTGTTTCTTGTAAATTATATATTATACCTTATTTGAGCAACAGTACTACTATAACATTCATCATTCGTTCATACAGGATCCTATATTAATAATAGCACATTGAGAAGTAAATACTCTGCACAGAATTAAGAAAATAGAAGACTACCAGAGTTCCAATTTTCTCTTTTAAGTTTATATCTCGAGTGGTGTCGTTTCTCCACTTCTTTCTTAACAGGTGCAACCTAGGAAAATGCACACTGCAAGTGTCTACATATATTAGACATAATGCAATGCTGCTTAAGGTAATATTATGCACATTGCATCTGTCTACAAATATCAGACAAAATGCAATGATCCTCAAGGTAATATTATTCAATACTTTCATACATTATGCTTTATGTATAAAAGCTTTTACCAGATATCTTACATGGGATGAAGCTTGCAGCCCTCTACTACAAATATTGTTCGCCTTTGGAACGCATTTACCAATGGGAATAATATAAAAAAGTTCAAAGTTATATTATATGAAGTCTAACTTGGTTCTGGAATTTGTAAATAATTTAAAAATATCTTTTTCAGTTAAGATTTAATTATCATTATTGGCTTCCCGATTAGTTATGACGGCAATAAACTCCAGGGTATAGATGAGAAAGTACTGACCGGAAGTTGTCTCTCAATTCAAATAAATTTTCTTAGTTCAGAATCAACTTTACCCTGAAAGTTTTGACATCATAACATGTAACAGTCTACTAATTCATAGTTATGCAAAAACACCAAAAAAGCCTTAAGAGCATTTTCCAAAAACAAGTACAAACAATTTGTAACTAATAGCCCAATTCCTGCATTTCAATAACTTTGCAAATGTGTGCATTGAATTTACTCAGAAAAAGAACACTTTAATGGTATACTAATTAACAAGACACTTGAAGAAAAAGCAAAATTTTCCACTTAGGAAAAAATTTTGATATACTGTATATAATTTTTCAAAATATGATCGTATTATAATTCCCCAAGAATATCCAAACTATGAGCTAGTTTTTGCACATGCAGTTCCCACTTTCAAATTGCCTCATATGTATTTAAAGATTATGTACATATATGGTGCTATGTAACTACACATATAGGATGCACATAATTTAGGAACATGTATTCATAATTCATTAGCGAGAAATGCATTGAACTGTAAAATACCTCGTGTACGCTCCTGTCAACAATTTCATCGGTGGTGAGACGGCGCTTGATGATGTGAAGGTTGAGCAGCTTGCCTAGTCGCTCCTTGTTTAGCACAACCTGAAAATTTGTACAGGGGTATTCATATAATTTATCATGTATCATACAGAAACCCACTATAATAATAATAATAATAATAATAATAATAATAGTAATAATAATAATAATAATAATAATAATAATAATAATAATAATAATAATAACAATAATAACAATAATAATAATAATAATTCTGTGAAAATATTATTGAACATTAATAAAAAAAACTCTTCAAAAATGGTATTTTTATCTTCATTCTTATATTCTAATAATAACTGCAGAGAGTACTCTGTACGTTTTTCTGATACTACTGTCAATCAAAAAATCTTCAAAAAATATTTCAATCTACATTATTATATTTCAATAATAAGTGCAAAGAATACTCTGTTTTTCCTTCTGACACTACTGTCAATCTGAAATATCTTTAAAAAAGAAGTCTTCGTTTCTACATCTTATATTTTAATAATAACGGCAGAGAATCTTTTTTCCTGATGCTGCAAAGCGTACTCTCCACATGGCATAATTGTACAATCGCTTACAAGTGCTTGGGTCAGGTTACATTACGTTAGGTGACTTGCCTTGAAAATATGGAAAGCCCTAGAATACTCTGGGGTTACTCTGCTTTACAAGATCCAAAACATGCATAAATGAAAGTGGAAATGCAGCACTCTAGAGATAAACACTTTTGTCATCAACATTCTTTAAATGATCATCACTTTGATAATACATCAGGCATGAATCAACAATTCATTTCTCATGTTATATAAGCTCATATTACATTTATTTCTCATTTACTAAGTATACCATACAGGGTCGTTATTATATTGTTATACATACATACACATACAATAGCAGTGATCCCCCTTGTAAGGGGATGGCCAAGTCAAAGACACATATTCACCAGAAGCTAATATACCTCAATCATTCCTCATAGCTCCTTGGGAATAAAGGGATGCCACAATTCCCCATCACCACCCTGCTCGGGTCACCCACAGGGTAAGCAGGTAAGGATCTTACCCTCTAACAAATTCTCATACCTCTCTAAGTCTCTCAGCATTAACTTTATCAAATGCAACATTTGATGGTGCAAAGAGAGTGAGGTCTCTCTCTACAACGAGCAAGTGTGTCAGATCAGGATAATGCTCACGCATCAACTCATGGAATCGACTCAACTGGCCTCCCTCTTCCTGAAAAGGTGAAAAAAGCAAATTGATTTACTATATATGACTGCAGGTTTTTCTTAGTTAAGTTGGCGTGTAAATAACATCTCTCAATTGCAATACTAAATCTTTTAGAGATATAGAATAATTTTCATATATTGAATATATTGTACCTGTAAATATGACATGATGCTAGAGGCAACAACCATCAATGGCCGATCAATGAGATGAACAACACCATTCTTCACAGGAATGTTTCCTTTGACGATCCTTGCTATGACTGTTCCCTTGTTATGTGAAACATCACCAGCTACAGTGTTGCTCTTGACATAAACTGGGGATACAACAACACTATGAGACTACTTGGGGCTCCTAAGGTTCTCTTGGGTCCCTGGAGGCTTCCAGGGATTCCTGAGGTTACGACTCAAAAAATATTGTAAATTAAATACATAATTTCAAGACCCCTTTTTTTCAATAGTAAAGGTTAAGAATGCTTCAAAAACGCTAATCAAATTAAGGCCTTCTTCAAAACACAATCTAAAGGACAGTTATTTAATTCGTCACAAAGGGGGCTCTATTCTTTGTATGTTTATAAATAACAGTAAGGGAAATATGACATGTGTGATTCATTAAACAGTATCTTATGCTATCTGTCTGTGTCCACCCCTATAATGGGGATTAATAAGCACATAAAACGAAAAAAAATCATAGCTACTGACAACACGAGTATAACCCATGATATTCTAAGTTATAAATGCTATGGTCTTCAACCTATGGCTTTCAGTGTTATTTAATTAACAATAAGACATTGTCCTTACATGTTTTTCCTTCTTCGCTTCCACTTGTGACATTCTCCATAGAGATGAAAACTTTTAGGTTGTCAGTGAATGCTAGTGACTCAGACTGATCGTTAGGGTTCTGGACGGTTCGGGTGAAGAGTACTTTCCCAGGAACAATGTGACCGTGAATGACTTGTTTGTCAATTAGATCCTGTTCTCCACGCAAAGACTGTTGACATACAATGCAAATAAAGACTTTACAACACCACTGATGGTGCTATGACATTGGATTCTGAGCCACACGTAAATAAAATTTAATTAAGAATAGGGGAAAACTATGTTTAAACTAAACTTTACCTGGTGGTTAATCTGTTCCTTAATGATTCCATTTTAGAATTTCTGGCCATTTCTGGTCATTTCATAGGCCATTATTTTGAATGCAAACTGAATATGGGGTTGGGAGGAACATGATGCAAGTACAAGACATATAATATGAAAAACTTTTTACAAAATCTAATACAAGGGAGTAAGAGAAGGGACTCATTAAGTTATTTATACAAATGCTTTATACGGGATACATAAAGGAAAAAATAAACAAAATCAATATCCTAGGCCTTATAATTTCAGAGAAATAAACAGATATTATGGTTTAATACAATTCACTCTGCAAAAAACTTCTTTTAGAGTAACAGGGGGCAATATCTATCCAAAACACAACCACAGATATTCGAATCTACACAGACTGTAATATCTGTTGATATGTAAATATTAGAAAATTAATGTTAAACTATATGTTTTGGGGCAAAACGGAAAAAATTACTTGAATATGTCACATTGAAAGAAAATACCACTTGTTACCTCTCAAAGGGGGTTGTTAATCTTCAAAGATTATATTCTAGTGTATTTCTGAGACTTCTCTTTAACTGAACTAGTTCATTAAATAGTGATCATAAAAAAGAATTTATTAATCCTAGAATATGTACTGTCATTACTTGCAGCCAAGAGATATAAGGAAAAATTCACTAAAAAATTAGTGTTACATTATTCAATTAATAATACTTAAACCAATCTAGTTCTATGTTTGAAATAGTGCAATGAAGCAAAAGAAGCGAGTGTGGACATGAAGGATATGTATATATTACTCAAACAGAATATTCTGAGTAAGTATGCAAACAAATGAATAGCCATAAATTGTGCTACTGCACAAACTACTACTCTATGTAATGTAGTACAATAAACATTACAGTATTGATTATATAAAAATTACTGATTAACATGGGTGATAGAAATACCAATTAACCCTTTGGTCCAGATGAACTCAAAAAATTCAGACAGGCCTTTATTTTATCCAATAAGGTTTGGCAATTGTCTACAGGTTAGACTAATTGGGCATGATTCTGTGAGGATGTGACCTCTTTATACTTATGGCATCAGTCATATAATTTTTACTTGAGACTTGAGGTATGGGTATCTTTTTTTTTTTTTTTTTTTACCAGGCTCATGAAGGTGCTATTCATCATAGACCCACAATTCGAATTATAGGGTGAAAGAGCCTCCTGTGCTGATTGGGTTGCTACACAAGGGTCACCACCACTATTTCCTTTTTATGCCCCAGTGGCTCAGGCAAAGATAAGCTATGCGAGCCACCTTATGGAGGCTGGACCCACCACCTCCTGGGTGGAAGCAGGCACTATCTACATTTCAAACTCAATCCTACATCAGCATTGAAGGAAATCTTGTATCTTGGTATAAGTTACTGTAAAAGCTTATTCCAAAAAAATAAAAATAAAAAAATAATGCTTTACAGATAAAAAGCAAAAAACTTATTAGTATTGCTGAAATTTAAAATATTTTTTACTATTGGGAAAAACTAAAAAGAAAAATTATCCCCCTAAAAATAATATTAACAGTAATTCTACAGGAGAGGCATATACTTCAGTAAGATACAACACAAAATAAAAGCATTAAGAGGTGTAAAAAAAAATTTTAATTTGACAGCACATGAAACATTTCAACAGCTGAGCTAGTTCACGAAGAGTAATCTCGGAATAGAGGCTCGTGTGCAAAAGGTTGCAGAATGGCTACAATGTATTGCTATAGAGTATTTCTTTTTAAGAAAACTTTAATGGCACATTAATGTTATACTAATATCAAGAACTAAAGTACCCAAAATTAGAAAATAGGGACAAGGATATTTAAATGGTACTTTCTGAATATTCATAATTTGTCTTCATTGCTTGAAGCTAATATCCATAACTTTTTGTTCAAGTTAATTAAATTGCAACACGTCTGCCCGGTCAAAGCACAACAGCTTGATCCATGAAATAATTATATTCTATTTATTGGAGGACCCAACTTGCGTTTTAACTACTCCTCTATATAGTTCTTCATCAGTATAAAATCAAGGATGGGGAATCTTTAATAAATTGTCTATAAGTGAAAAACTCTTAATGCATACATATAATAAAAAAGACGGGCACGGGCACACAGAGAAGGAAAAACAATCCATGCCATTCTGCGTAGTGATTTAGCTAAACACCAATAAATACAAATATGAAAACTATTTGTTGCAAGTACAAGTACAGAACAATTTGTACTCCAGATGACAATACTTTACCCAATATACCATTGACGTATCCATACTTTAGGGGACATGAGTTTCAGATCATAGCTCTATTGTACAAGTTTTCTAGGAGTCATCAGTTTTCTCTTATTTTCTTTTATTTTGCATTTAGTCATTGCATGCGTATAAAAATTTGCAGCAACTTTAGGAAATGTTAGCATGTTACTGACGTTTCACAATGTCTAACAAAAAAATAAAAATGGACAGAACTAAATAAATGAAAGGAGTTAAACAAAGTAAAAAATAAAATTAAAAAATAAAAGCGTGTTAATTGCAACCTACTTTAACTCATTGCTTTAGTACTTGGAAATGTGACACGGTGATTGACGACGTAAATTTCCATCATTGGTGATCTTAATTTAGACACAATAATGAAGAAATGTCCAACAGCCGACACTAACTTTGATGTAAGTCATGCATAAATTCCCACTAGGTGGCTGATATAATATGCAAATCATTGTTTTCTCTGATGGTTAAATGGGCATTTATTACAATAAAGTCGTCCCTCAACTTACACTGTTAGTTAGTTCCGTCACTTTCCGTGTAAGCAAAAAATCACCTAAACTCAAGCCCTTATCTATATGTGTTTATGCTTAGGATATAATTTATTCCCGACCTCCTACATATTACAGTAATATACTTAAAGTTTGCCAATACCTGTATAGTTTAAATCGATGTAAAAATACTTCTGCAGTAGTTATAATGTACATTTGGGGCGAAAAAATACCTAACATCTAATTTTTTCATATTTCCCAAATGTGTATATTCATATCCACACTATCAAAAACTGTGTAATATGAGGGACAACTGCAGTTTTCACAATAACATGAATACTTGCACCCTCTAAAAGAAAATATTGGAAATGAACATATACAATACTGTATATGCAACATGTCAGTGAGAAGTAAAGTACTATGAATTAATGTACGTCCAGTCACCATACCACATTAAAAACAAATTCATAAACAAAACCATGCTGGATCAAGGCGCAAAGTGTGCAATTAAAGAAACAAAAAATACTGTACAGTCTTTTTCTCTTTTTGTTTTAATTGCTTAGTTAAAATTAATATCTCTCTCTCTTCCCAAAATGTAGGCACATTCTTCCTCCATACTCACCAAAAGTTTTCAAGTTGGAAGCAGTGGGTAGACAGGGAAAAAACAAAGAGAAAAATAAGGTAAATAAGATTTGCTCAGATACTAAGTTGGTTAAAAGGTGCTATTCTTTTTAATTTATTACTGTATTTATTTTCAATTTGCCAGCAATAGCAGTGCTGCTTTTCACGATTAAAAAATATACATATTCCCAAAAAATTATATTAATAACATTCCTTGAAGAGGATTGAAAAGTGTGCATTTTTTTATTACTTGATTCTTCAAACTGTAAGTCAAAAAATATATCCTTCGTATACGAGGACCTCTGACTTTTTTACGTTATAGTTCTTTCTACGTTATTTCTATGAAACGGTATAATAGAAAAAATTTAAAAAACTACATGTACAACAAATGATGAACAACTATGAATAAGTAAATAAACTACTATCTTCTCGATTAGACATGAAGAAAATGTATAAAAAAACCTAAATATTTCCTTCTGTCATATCAAAGGACTGAAACTGTACAGTGATAAATATATCGTCTTAGTGTTTTTGATGAATCTTCAGACAACACGTTTGTAAAAAAACAAAAAATGAAATTTATTTAGGGTTTTAAAAGAATAAGGGACAACACAAATCATAAAAAAGGCTATTTTAAATTAAAAAGCTAAATAAAAAGTGTAATCAAGAGTAAAACCAAGGAAATTAAAGACAGAGCGAAATAAAGAAATACGTCTCACATAAGATACAGTATATAATAAAAATAAAGAAAAAAATATTTAAGAAAGTCCACGCCACTCCTTGCCAAGGACTATAGACTGTTCTAGGACTAACATTTCTGTACTGCATTTAAGAAGGCATTACCGTTAACCTGAACATAAAGTCAATTAAGTTATGTCTTCATGGAATGGTTGTCTCCCTAGAGGAACACAGAGACCAATCATTCACTCTTTCAGATTAAGATAGAATTGCTTGCCCTCAGTTAGAATTTTTTCAAGGTCCTTTTTTATTACATGTGCCTTGTAACATAACATAAAACAAAATCATTAAACGCAAAATCTATGTAAAATTACACTGTTTCATTGCCAACGAAAAAGAAATAGTATACAACGAAAAATAATATAAAAAAATGAAAAACATAATAAATCTCCATAACATACAATTTAAAATGTTGGAAAACAGTAACAAAATATGAATTATAGACATGACTATACAGGAACATACAATAACTAAAGCATCATATCTGTAACATGCCATAGGAACACAAAAATCAAATCTAATCGTAAATATTACTGAGTTGAAATACCAAAAATGTAGGGCATGATATACAGCTATATATAGAAATCGATAATACACATTTTAATTCTAAATACGGTACACATAAATACGACAATTTACGAATACAATATACAGGCATTCAAGTAGTAAATATTTTCACTGAAAAAGATAGAATTAACATAGTTTGTATTATAATTTGTTCATAATATATACATAAATATCACAAAATCTAACATAGTAAAGGCAGTCATGGATTTGCATTAGACAATAATTACAAATCTTTAATTAATTATTAATATCATGACATAAGGAGAAACACTAAAAATATCATATACCATACATGGAAAGCATGATATCAGCTTAACCAAATTATATTGTAGATAACTGTGAATACATCTTCGCATTTTTTATTTTTTTTAATAATAACAATCTATTAACAGTTTTAAGTAAACGATACTGACAAATAAAAATTCATTTACCGTTAATTGTGATTCAATAAGTCTATCTTATAAGCCTTAAAAAAGTACTCCAAAACTAGCAGCATGATTTTCGAATCCTTGCCACTAAGCAATAAACATGAGGGAAAGCACTCTAACGATCAGCATACACCACTTACCACATCACCAACAGCAAGCAACCAATAAATCCCATTAAAATTTGCATTTGGTGGTTATATTTCAGGTATTTACGAAGCATTATAAAAAATGAATTTAATTCTGTAGCAATGCAAAGATTGACCGTAACACCACTCAACCCGTGCGACCAGTCAGATAGCAATGATATGCGCACACTACAGAAACAATGACAATTTAGTGATACTTTAATGGTACTTCAATTCAATGACAATTTAATGATAAATTAATGATATACTAAACCTCTTTGAATTTTTTTTTAAATTAAAAATCTTAAACTATATGAGAATAAATAGTACTCTTAAAACTTTAACTCAAAAGTAAGCTATAAACTGTAACTCCAGGGTTATATGTGACTAAACATGAAGGATCTGACAATTTTCCTATACCTGCACTATATATCTATCGATATAGTTTTAGGTTTGCTTGTTAAACAATCCATATAGAAAGGTACTAAAATTAGTGTCTTGATAAAATGGTGTAACCTTTTACCACAGGTTATGGCATACCATAGGTTAGCATTACTAGTGCATAAGCTTTGGCTTAATAGTAGCTTATTATGTGAGGAGGGTCATCCTATACCACAGGAAGAGTCAAGTTAAAATTCTTAACCTAAAAATCTTGAGGCAAACTTACTCGTATATGCCATGTCGTTTTGAACAGCACAGTTTACGGTAACTGTTATTGCTAAAAATTAAATTAGTAACTGTTATTGCTAAAAATTAAATTAATGCCAATATACAGTTACTGTATATTGTGAATAGTTTTGAATGATGATGAACAGCTAAATACATAGCAAACAATTACATACAGATCTGCTGAGCAGAAGAATATACGCTATTATCTGTATCCGCCCCAATTCGAATGGGGATTAATATTAACACATAAAACAAAGACAAAAAATCGAATTCCCTTTTTGATATATGATGCAAAGACGAGGGTTAGCATTGGATTTAAGCTATATCAAAGAAAAGAGAACTGGGCGGGTTAACACAAAGTCCCACAGTATCAGGTCTATCGTTTTCATAGTTTTCACATAGAATTATATGTATATGTTAGGGACAGAAAATAAATTATTATGAATGCTCCATAATGCAAGTTTATCTTATTCATTCATTGTAATTAGGCATATATATTTTGCATTCCAAAGACAATTCGGGGCCATTTTAACGTACAGTCTACCTCGTTAGCTGTAGTCTAATGTACCCTAACCTAATGTAACTAAACTAACCTAACTTAATCATCATTGCAAGATGATTCTTAAGTAACAGGATAAACAATATTTAATCAATCATTAATGTCCATAGCACCTGGGTTATAGTGTACTGCATAAGCCCTGATAAACCACACACTACAGTAGCACCGACATTTCTTATAGAGAAAATTAGCCATAAATTGTACTACAACTAAAGGTACTTTTCACTATACTTATAGTCTTTGCAGACAAATGACATTTCTCATCAAGAATGTTCCAATAAGCAAGAACCTAATGACTAATTACTTGAATATTTGCAGCTTTTTCCTCATCATCCTAAATTAAACGCATGAGGAATTGTTTACAGGCTACATGTACGACATGCAACATGGAAATTCCTGTTTCAGAATTCTTTATAGGATATCTTTTTAACATATTTCTACATAATTACTAAATAATCCCCAAGATGTAAAAGCAGGAGCAGCACACTACATAAAATCAATTGAGAAAAACAATAATTGTTTATCCACACGCACATTTTTTCCTGGCTAAAAGACGAATGTTATAAGGGAAAAAACATCTGAATTCATCGTAAAATGATCAGATGTAATGCAGATTTGGGGAGCAAGTATAAGAAAAGAATCTACTGTATCACATAACCATCTGCATTTTACACACTCCTGTGTCTACTATCATCAAACAATATCCAGAAACACCCAATTTTATTATCATAAAATTCAGCAAGACAACTTTAGAGCAGCATTCCTCAACTGGGATGCCGTGAGGTGGGCTAGGAGTGCTGCAGAATTCGGAATCGATAAAGTACTTAGGACATATAAGGTTGCTGCATGGACGCGTAAGTACTTAGAAAAAAGAATGGGCATATTTTCAAGTATTTCATTAGCCGTGTTTATTCATATTCCAATGTAACGAATCCAACACATATAAATGTATGATTACTCTATAACTCTGATATATTTCAATCTCAGTTAAAAACAATTCAAATTGCTAGCAAGAGTACCCTAAGATTCAAATCACATTTACAAGGGTGCCTCAAATCTAGAAAGGTTGGTAATCCTTGCTCTAGTCTTATTGTATGCAGTCACATTAAGGACTGTTGGTGAAGTTACTATGAGAATACAAAGTTTTCACCATATTTTTCATTCAAAAACATAAAAAATATGGAACAAACTCTTTGTAATCAAGGCACATAAATCCTTGAGTATCAAAAGTGGGTTTGGTACATTTAGGCATTGCAGTTTTGGCGATGGATGTTTTGAGGCTAAACCCATTTTAGGGACAACCCGTTGGCAACAGACGTTTCATATTCTGAAAACCTAAAAGACTCATTGGCAACAGCCGTTTCATATTCTGAAAACCTAAAAACTATCTTTACAAACTGGACAGCGACAAAACAGCCGCATCAAGACATCAGCAACCAAAAGGCATCGGCCAATCATCCCACTCAGCCTATAAGTATCTATACTGATGGACACTTACCTACCATTGTAGAACAGGATACATTTTTTTATAAGATCACATAAAATTAATAAATATAACGGATAATGAATATTTTATACGTATTCTATACAAAATTTGTATAATATGAAAGTATACATTATAATCATATAAGGAATTTTACAAATTAAAATAAAAGTTAAACATGCTGAGAAAGAAAGATATACTGTATCTGGAAAACTTCATACTGTACTTGGTGTAGATATATGTACGTATATATTTAATATTTTTTATTAACTAATTATTGTAACTCTATACATGCAACAACTACTTAAGAAACTATGTAAACTAAATGAAAAAAGTTCAAATACTATGAAAGTATAATTTTTCTATTACTATTATTCCCTGGTAATAAGGGGGAACACTGCATCCGCATTAACTCAGTGTCATGAAAATTCTACAAAATGGGTTAGGGGAATTTGGGTCCCATTTCATGACTGACTATGAATTCCCTATGTGAAGGTGGACATAGGGATTGAAGCGTAGGAATTAGGTCTAGACACTCTTCCTAACGCCCAACAGTGGGCTCGATTGCGGGTCCGTTATTCTCAAGTCGAGTATTCTAACTGTGGTCCCAAAATGGGTTAGGGGAATAAAATTGCCGCTAAACATATCCTTCATGATAAATTTATATCCCTTCCACTAAATAGCTGATAAAGGGTGTGAAAATACACAAAGTATAGAAAAACCACACTGCTTCCCATTTTTGTTCAATTACAGCCAACCTCAATTGCTTCTGCAAATTAGGGCATAATGACTTGAAAAAACATTACTAAGAAAGCATAAAAAGTGTTTAAAAATGTACTTATATTGTGAGAGACTTATTTGTGGTGTGACAAAATAAAATTAAACCTTTAGCTACTAGGTCAGACAGTACAGTCCTGTGTTTTCCAATGAATATTTCAAATAAGAGGAAGCCCTTACTAAACAATACTTTACAGTAATTACAAAATAATTACAGCAGCAATTACTAAAGATGATTTTATACATGTAATTCATTATATTTCATATGATAAATTAAAGATCTCCTTCTCCATATATGACAGGTTTGCATATAATTATTTTCCATGTTTCTGTAGTCCAATACTCTAGGTGAGTCACTTTTTTACCACCTAATACTTTAGGCAAGTCACATTTCATCCATCTTATACTTTAGGTGAGTCGCTTTTCTCTCACTCATTACTTTATGTGTCACTTTTCTCCTGCATAATACTTTCTATGAATCACATTTCCCCCGCCTAAGACTTTTCACAAGTCACATTTTACCTAACTTATATTTTAGGAGAGTCACTTTTCTCTTGCCTAATACTTTACGTGAGTCACTTTTCTCCTGCCTAATACTGTACTGGAGTCACTGTTTTCCTGCCTGATACTTTAGAAGTATCAGTTTTCTAATTTTGAAAACTTAAATAGTCAAAAAGCCTAAAAAATTCAAGAATGAGTCTATTTTATGGTAGACACAGGATTCTCAATTAAAAGCTACTAGAAAATCATGATCGGTTTAGGTAATATACGAATATTTTTACCAACCATATTGTCTCAACTAAAACTCACACTTAATTCTTATCAAGCTAGCAACCATTATGCAATGTACTATTTGGAAAAAAAAACAAAGGTGCATAAATTGTCTGCCAGTGTCTCATAACTGTCATTCCGTGGTATTTCTTGCATGAAAAAAAAAATTTCATCTCAAATGATACAAATCGCACTCAGGTCCCAAAACATTTGTCCCTAAAACCCATCAATTTTACATACATCAAGGCAATAAATCTATTTTTAAATTTTTCCATAAAAACCCATTAATTTTTCTCTAAAAAAAACAAATTTTTCCCTAAATTCCTATTCATTTTCCCTAAAAACCCAAACATTTTACATACATCAAGGCATTAAATCTTTTTTTTAATTTGGTAACTAAATTATAGCATAATAGAATAAATACTGTTCTACTGATGTTGGAAAATGAATGAAATAATAGAAGATGAATATGCTGCAGGATAATATATAATATTAATATCATTAGATGTACCCTGCCAAATACCGGCTAGTATCAATGCCAATTAAAACTGATTATAGAAATCTAAAACTGAAAGAACTATTTTATATATATATATATATATATATATATATATATATATATATATATATATATATATATATATATATATATATATATATATATATATATATATATATATATATATATATATATATATATATATAAAATGCCAATCTCTGTGTACATAAATCACAGCATGTGCTATAAAATAAAGAGTCAACTATAAGAATCAAGGCATAGATGTTTTTTGCAATAAGTCAATGTACTTACGTTCAAAGCTTGGTTTACAGGAATAAAGAAGGTATTTTTCCCTTGCATGTTGAACACGTCAAGAAGATTCAGTTCTGTAACACGTCTCTCAAAGTCACTGCAAGTCAAAGTAAATTATAATATTATTCAAAGAAATCAAAGAAAATGTGCAATATAAAAATATCTACATTTACAACAATAGGTGTCTCTCATATTACACTGACAAATGATTCCAGCAGTCCCAGCATGAGTAAAATCCACCCAAGCTGAGGACCTTTACATGAATGTGATTATGCTGTGCATATAGTCTATGCCCAGCCTCCTATAGACTATAAATTATACCTAGATTACTGTAATGTACTTAAATTTTACCTAATACACTTCAAAGCTAAGTAAAAATTGCATACTTGTGGTTATTATGTACCTTTTAGGGAACATGTTTTCTTTACTTTCATATTCTTTAATATTTTCCCACCATGTATATTCAAAATCTCCAAATTAAAAACCACATAAAATGAGGGACAACTGTGATTACCTACTTGCGTTTACGGGAAAGAGCCCAAAGCTCGTATCTTCCCGTCTCATGATCGGTTCCATTTTCTACTTACTGATACTTATCATACCTGTCCTTAAAACTATGGATTGAGATAGCATTAACGACCTCCTCGCTTAGCCAATTCTAATTATCAACTACTCTTACACTGAAAAAGTATATCCTTACATCTTGCAAAGAAGTTTTCTTACCAAGCTTCAAACTATGACCTCTAGTTCTAGAGCCAGCCATATCAAAATATCGATCCCTATCCACTCTATCATAACCATGAAGGAATTTAAAGACTGTCACCATATCCCTTCTCAATCTTCTAGCTTCGAGTGATGGTATGTCTAATTCCCACAGCCTCTCATCATAACTGAGATTACGTATTAGGCAGATTATGCATATTAAAGTAAAAAGTACCAACTTCAAAGTCAAAGCTTAAGAACACAATCTTCTTAATTTAATTAAATAAAAATTGAAGGTAATAAATCGAGAATAGTAATATTAATCTTTTTCTTCTTATGAAGATGTCAAGTTCATCAGATGGTAGCTGGGTGTCTACCATTTACCTGATTATGCTAACAGGATATAGCCCTATGGTCATAACTCACCATCTCCTGATCGGCTTCATTCTTTTACTCACTAACACTTATCATATCTTTCTTTAAAAGTATGAATGCATTTAAAATTAACATTTCCCCGCTTGGCAAATTCCAAATATAAGCAAATCTTACACAAAAAATTACTTCCTTCATATCCTGCTTAGAAAGTTTTCTCACCAAGCTTAGAATTAGACCTCTAGTTTTAGAGCCACACATTGAGTATCGCTCCTTAGGCATTGCATCAAAACCATGAAAGAGTTTAATAAATTGTTCAAATATTCCTATTTTTCTTCTGGGTTCGAGTTATGGTAAGTCTAACACCTTCAGCTTTTCTGCATAAGTGAGATAACTTATCTCTGTCACCAGCTTTGTAGTATGTCTGAACTTTCCCCAGTTAAATTATACAGTATATTCTTTTATGTGCATATTTAAAGAGGGTGCTGCATCTTCAAGCTAAGGTCTCTCATAAGTCATGTAAATTTTTCTGAACAGTTCTTTATTCATTTGCCTAAAAACCACTCTTATGTTAGCTATACCAGTTATATGATCTTACGGAAAAATCTCCCAATATATTCATAGATTCTTGAACTTCCTCTCCACCTACTGAATTCCCAAACATGAGCCTTCTTACACTCTTGCCCATTCTAATTACTTAAAATTCTTAATGTTCTGAATCTCATTAACCACTTGTCTGATCAATTATGCAGACTATCTAGGTTTTCCAGGAGTTCTCTACCACTAGATTCATCCTTTACTCTTTTCACAAGCTTTGCATCATCTGGAATCATATTTAAAAATGCATTTACAAACTACGGCAGACCAATCACAATACAGGGAATAGAAGTGGTCCTAAAACTGATCCTTGTAGAGCCCTACTGCTAACTTCTTTCCACTCAAACACTGCATGTGTTACTCTGATCCTCTGCTAACTTCCTTCTAAATAAGTTATAATCCACTCCAAGACATTTCCACCCATTCTTGCTAATACTTGGAACTTCTTAATGAATCTTCCATGTGGGGCTGAGATCCTAGGAATATACAATCTGCCTAGTCCTCTCTTCTTTGTAAGATTAGTTTAACCACATCATAAATTTCTAATAAATTTGTTAGCATAGACCTTCCTTCTCATAAGTCATGTTGTCTCACTCACAAATAGTTGAAGGGCTTCAAGTGAAGAGAAAAGTGCCTTTCTCTATAACTCTCAAAACTATGCTAGTCAATGAAATACAGCAGCTCTATAGCCTAGAGCTACGTCTCTCCTTCCCTTTTTGAAAATAGATACCCTGTCTGCTTGCTTCCAGTATATGGGAATCTTTCCAGGTTCCAAAAGCTTCAAATATGAAGCACAGTGCGACAGAAAACGACAAAGCACATTGCTTGAGTATATAAGGGGATACATCAGGCCCCACAGATAGAGATTCTTCTGATCACTTCCTTTGTGTTGGTGAGTGTTGCTCTAAAAGTGGACAGTCATTTCAGCTTGGGGTTCCATAATACATTATCACAGGAATAATGTAAGTTAGCCTTGAACCACCAAAAGGAATTTGTACTCAGCAGAAAACCGGAACTTAGTTATCATAGCTGCCTTATTTGTTAAAGGCTTAACCAAAGCAGGTAATTTTTATCTTCTGACTTATATTAATATGAAAGACCTGGTACTGAAGGTGCCCAGAGCTCTTAGACACAGCCTCAGTCATGAAACTGATTTGGAGACACTATTCCCCCCTTTTACATCTCTATACAAATGACTTCCTTCAAGTGAAGGGAACTCTTGCCATGGACTGCCAGAGAGGGTTGGGTGTGAGACATTCAACTTTTCCAATTCATTTTGCTATATTCCAGTCATCTCTCCCTTTTACAGATACTATTCCCCATAAAATAAATATGCAGCTTGCATACAGGTTCGTACTGATGTATGCTCACTCTAGTGCATCACTGCGAGAGCAGATTACTTTTAATTATTCAGCTGACGGGCAGGTTAGTAACAAGAATAAAAATTAATGAGATATATATGCACTGCTGCAGTTTTTCTTAGAATACTTACAGTAATAAATAGAGAAAAAACTGAGAGAAATGGAGGAGGGGTAGCAATGCATCTCCTTAGAGACAAGTTTCAAAGTAATGAAATTAATACTGCTACTGAAAATGTTTCATGATGATCTTCTTGGCTCACATAAATATAGTTTCAGAAGGACTAATAATGGCTAAAGGAAATAACCAACCAAGAAAACAACAAAGTAAGCAATATAGGTACACTAAAAGTGATAAATAAACTGTGAATGTTTTATGTAGAATATTAATTATGGAGGATTTAATCAAAGAGAAACAGACTGGAATAGTGGTGGCCCACATATTAAAGATGAAGCTTCTGAAAAACAATCTGAGACTGCTTACAAGAGAATTTTGATACCAACAAACACTGGAACCAGTAAGATCTACATATATGGATACTTGAGCTTGATGAGGCAGGATTATATGTAAGACTGAGTATGAGCTACCTATTGGAAAAAGTAACCACTGCATGTTGTTGATGAAGTATATCACTGAGTATGTTCTACCTGGTATCAGGGTTACTAAGGAAAGAATTTGAAGGAACTACTAGCAAGGTGATTACGATCATATTACAGATACTGACAGGATGACTATTTTGAACAACAAATCTGTACAGGAGATGTACAAAATTATTTTTGAGAAATATGAAAAGATGGTAAGCTCTTGCAAATCACCTATAAGAATAAGAATTATTAATGCCAAAGAGATATTAGATAATGAATGTTAGATATGATAAAGAGAGGAGACAAAACAAGAATAAGCGCTGATCAAGGAAAGTATAAATTCTGACAAATAAGAAGATATGAATACCTACATATAAGAACACAGGCATATAGAATATATGCAAGTGGCATTTCAAGACGAGCTATGGAAAATCCAGATCATTTGCACAGCTTTATCACAGGGAATGAAAAGCAAGAGAACACGTTATAAAGTAGAATAAGCAGCTGCAATGGTCAAAGATACACATGAAGATTTTTGCGAGAAATTAGGCAAGGAGTTTCAGACAGTATTTACAATGGAGAATGCTACACCCTACCCCATAAAACAAAATACTGTCTCTCCGGATATAGAAGTACTTAAAACACTGCAATCATTAGAAGAACAGAATGTCATGGTACCTGATGATACAGTATATATCACCCTATATACTCTAGGAGTGCACAGCTCCATTATATGTATCACTCTGTATCATCTTTGATGTTGCTGGAATCAGAGATTCCAATATGCTCGAAACAAGTATGGGATGAGACATACAAATCTTCACTATAGATCATATATTAGTTTCATTGACTAGTGCAGCATGCTAAGTTATAGATACACTTAAGGAAGCACGTATGTGTTTATTCTAACTTTTCTACCTTTTTTCAACTACAGAACATGTCTTTAGAATAAGTAGAGATATATTTACAAACATTTTGCTGGAGTTTTAGCGAGTAAGCCTCACTTTAAGGAAGGAGAGGGTAGAGTATACAACATATTTTTAGACAGCCAATGGTGAGCTGATACAGTCCAACATATAGGGTTTATTAAGAAGCTTCAAGTCATGGCAAGAACAGGTGGAAAGATTTTGTAGAATAATGTAACATTATGTTATGTCAAGCAAGGATATTTTATATTTTGTATGTATTCTTGAGGTTAAGGAGAAATATAAGTGCCAGTGTAGCAAATACCTAACCAACAGCTGGGGAGTTACCAGTAAAAGGGTCTTCATATAGCCAAAGCAAAGAATGCTTTGCTTAGGCCCTCTGAAGATGGTTTTCACATGAACCACAAGTTCACTGTGTACATCATTAAATATAATTAAAAACAGTACAAATATGTAGAATTATCTTGTCCAATTTGCTGGATTGCAGTCAACTAGCTGCAGACAATAATAACAATAATAATAATAATAATAATAATAATAATAATAATAATAATAATAATAATAATAATAATAATAATAATAAGCTTTCACATCATAATAAATTTAACAGTACTGCAGTGATGTGCAATTGAAAAGAACATAATATGATAAAAAAAAGGTCTCAAAGTCTTACGTAACAGAATGCTGATTCACAAGGCCATAGAGATTAGGTTTTTTTAAGAGTTTTTGAGCATCGGGATTTCGATATGCAGCTGTTACAGGTGTGTTTGGAGCAGCCTTAGCTATGGTTGGAGCTATCACCTGATCGACGATGTGAAGGACCTGTAAATAACATAACTTGTCAAAAGGTGTGAAGGACCTGTAAATAATGTAAAACATCAAAAGATGTGAAGGACCTGTAAGTCATGTAAAATGTTAAAAGGTGTGAAGGACCTGAAAATAGTATAAAATATCAAAAGGAGAAATCATATGAAGAAGGATGGCTCTTGTAAAGATATGTATCCTTCAAAATTTCATGTAATGTGAAACAGCAGAGTAAATGGCTAGGTTAGTTTACTTGTCTTGAAAATATGAATTACCCTAGAGCACCCTGGGGTTACTCTTCTTTACAAGATCCATAAGGATGTATCAAACAAAAATACAGATAAAGATTTCATGGAGATTTTATATAAATTTACAATATCGTGTGTATGACATATTGAGGTATTTATGAAATAGCTTATATGATGTGTCAATATGTCTTCCAACCAGAATATTTATTGTGTAATCATGAATTTTGCTATCACTCAAAATAATGGTATTTTAGTCAGTTTAAGATGACCATAATAATAATACTAATAATACATTTCATTCTACTTGGAGAATTCTTCTTTCATTGTACAGTAGCTCATCCAAAACAAATATGAAGGAATTTAATGAAATAAGGATTGTTGTATTTCGTTGATCCATACTATCACTCTTGTTTATTTTGCAGCATGAATTCAGTAAGAATTCATTGGCTATATATTAGTAATAATCCTGTGTCACAATTTGTCCCCATTCAAACAAGGGTGGACACAGAAAACATTGCACTAGGATACTAAAGCTGGATATCCTTCCTAACAACCTACAGTGGGCTCAAACATGCATTAATGGCTTCCAGACTTGCGTGTCCAACCAGTGAGCTACCGTGCCCTCAGTTATCTGCTAATGTACAATGAATATATATGAACAGTACTCCTCCATCCTTCAGCCATGTGGAATTATAATACTGTACTGTCTTTAGGAAAAGTAATAACAATAATGGAAAAAGAAACCCCAGTAAAGGAGTGAGCTTAATGATTAATAACACAATATCAAGAAAGTGATGAGAAAAGAGTACTAGATATGGAAGTACAGGGCAGAAAAAGGAGAAGAGGACTCAAGACTAAGTGGGAGAATTGCATAGCAGCAGACATGAAAGAGAAGGGTCTGGATACCAACATGACAGGAGACAGAGGCAGGTGGAGGTGGCTCATCAAAAACAGCGACTCTTTATAAAGACGGGTTAATGAAATTGACGAAGAAGGAGAATCAAGATTGCATTTTTCACTGAAAGCATTCTCAAGATATCAATTATGTTCTCTCCTGTTGCAAAACTCTCCTCTTACTGCTGTGTTTGGTGTTGTTGCCTGGCACAAAGAAAACAACACTAAACACAGCAGCAGAAGCACAGCTTTACAACAGGGGAGTATATGGGTATTTTGAAAATGCTTTCAGTGGAAAGCAAAAGTTTGTTATTGTGTAATTAATAATTAATCACTACTCTGGGTTTCTTTTCTTCCCATTATAGATTTTGTCACTGACATTCCATTTTTTACAATAATAATAATAATTATAATAATAGCAAAACCTACCTGTTCAGCACCATCTTCCGCTGCAGCAATGTGATTAGCCTGTAAGATCTTGGCATTATTTATAAATATGTTGAAATCCTCCCATCCAGTGATGGATGCTTTGCCAGAGGGCAGACGAGTCACATACAACCTTGGATTACCAGATAACTGTGTGTTGATCTCATCTGGTAAATGCTGGGCAGTGTAAGGAATATTGGCTGAAAACAGAGAAATAAACAAATTATTAGCACAGAAGAAAGGGTCTGTCCTCTTATATTAGTTGTTGTTTGCTGTTTTATGTGTCACTATTAAATCCCATCCGAAAAGGGGTCCACACAGACAGGTTGGTGCTGGGAAATTAAAATAGGATGTCCATACTTTTTATTATAGTTATTAATTTTCACAGCACCTTATAGTAATTCTTTTGCATCTCTGTTAATCATTTGTAATACGCTCCACACTATGATTACTCATTTTTATAGCACCTTCTTGAGGCAAGTTATTGAAGAATATCTGCAAGCCGCTATATCTGATCTTCATACACAAAGAGTGTTAATTTTACTCATTTACAAAATCAATCAGAAGATACTCACCCAAATGATAGTAAATAAGTTTAACATTTTTCTCCCCCTCGTATTTGTCCATGGCTTCATTGGTGGGCATAAATGCAGTAAAGCTCATGGTCTGCATCATCTGCGGTAAGACGCGGTCATTTTCTATGATTGCTGCCACCTGAAAAGAAGAAAAAGAAACTATTGTGAGCTCCGCATTGTTACTCATATCTGTTGGATAATGTGAACACCCTATCAGGTCCTTTCTTATAAATTTTGAAAATGGATAATTAATTAGCTGTCTCTTTTTATCTGTGTCTGTCATGGCAAGGGTCTCCATATCTTTTTTTTTTAATAAGTGACACCAGGACAGGCTATAGAATTATCTTCATCGGACCCGGGCAACAAGAAAAGCATAGTGACGAAGAAAACAAGGCAGAAATAAGAGTATGATAAACAATAGGAAAATGACAGGCTGAAAGAATAGTCGAAGTAATGAAAACCTAGAAATATGGCAGGATTAGGGCCCAAGATGACGCTAAATGCACTTTTTGATTGAAGATAGGTTATAAGAATTAGGAGAGACAGAGGGAGGAAGAGAGTTAAAGGCTCTGGAGGTAGAAGACAAGCAGACATTTCGAGTTACAAAGCTCCACTCATCTATAAGAGTATGGCTGCCAACTTAAAAAAAAGACCAAGATGCTTTTCCTCCATCTTTCACCAACAAATACCAGAATAAGGTGCAGGAAGCCATATCTTGTGTTTGATTCAAGACACAGTCTGCTTAAAAATGCATTCTTTTTTTTTAACTTCATTTCTTTAATGTGTCACTATTAATCTTCATCATGGAGGTGGACACAGCCAGACTGAAACTGGGAAATGGTGGCTAGAGGCCCTGCCAATACACAGCAGTAGGCTTGATCACAAGTCTGTCACCAAAGTCCCCAAACGTATTAAGCGCTTACATGCTAATAAACTAATAGACTGGTAAGCTCTACCTGTGAATATAATAGTACAATTTAACAAGCAAACAAGATTCAGCTCATAAGAATTCAAGACAACATGCGTTTACTAAGTTATCATTGTTTGTCACCCGTGATGCCGTGGTCATAATGTAACAAGCATTTGAACTTCATCGTATCTGGATTATGCAAAGTGTTTCTATCAATTATTTTGCAATGGGAAAAAACAAGGCAAGGAAATGCTAGTTCCAAATTCCTCTATAATGCAAAATTTTTATGTGTCAAATTAGTCCTCATTCACACAGGGACGGACAGACATGTTGGAGCTGGGCGAGTAAGACTGAATGCCCTTCAAAATACCTTAAAGTAGGATCAAACCCAAGTTTAGTCACTTATAAATATGTGCACAACATCACAGAGCTACAGTGGCCTCGTAGTTCAAAGCTGCTCTATCCATTTTAGCTGCTTCAAACAACAATATTCAGGGAAAAGGAGTGAGGAATTCTCTCTCCTTCACCATAGAGGAATAATAATAATAATAATAATAATAATAATAATAATAATAATAATAATAATAATAATAATAATAATAATAATATACAGAAAAAAAACTTATTTAGCATACAATACTGTAAACACAAAATCTTATGTATGAATTAAAATTCCTTTTTTTTGTATTTGTTACATACAAAATAGATATTATATGCATATATATCTACGCAAACACAGACAAAACAAGTTACTCAGGTATCACCTAGAAGCTTTTAGGGGAAGTAGGATAATTACTAACACCTGATACCATATACCTACCTACGAAGTTATTAGCCTTGGTAAACTTGCTTAACTTTTAGAATACTGTACAACTTTCTGCAAGGTTTGTGCTACACACGTTCTCATCCAAGTTTCCTTAAGTTTTGAACTTAGTTTTGAGGAGAATATATGACGATTATTTTTCACATACTTGTTTGTTTAAGAAAATGAAGCTATAAAAACCGAATAAATATATATTTACTGTATGTTGCATGTTCATACTCAATCAACCTGTTAACAGGAATATACCTAGGAGTTCCCCATCTCTAGGTAATGTTATATACAAATTCAAGTATATTTATGTACTTAATACATCTGTGGGTTGGGGGATGAATTTAATCCCTTTCATATGAGGTTTGTTGGGAACCACGATAGCACAGTGGTCAAAGCTCTCAAATAGGGAGATGACTGACCCTCGACCGAGCCAAAAATGGGGCATTAGGAAGGGTGTCCAGCTTTAAATCCCCAGTTCCAACCACTCTGTGTCCACCCCCATACTGGGGATTAATAGGGGGACGTAAAATGGCAAACAGCAAAAGAGGTTTGCCAGACCCTCCCTAAGCTCTCTCCTCCCCCACCAGCCTCAGGACCAAGTCATATTCACAATGATATGATATGTCATTAAGTCATCTTCATATTGTTAATTCTCTCATGTCATTCCCTTCCTCTTCATCTTCAAGGGTAGGGGAAGGGCAAGACACTCCTGCTGGGGTAATTAATTGCCTTGGATTGATATAATTGACTCTATTTGCAGTCTTGTGATCTCTCATTTTCCTTATGCAGGCTAATGTAGTAGTAGTAGTTATAAAAGAAGTTGTAGTAGTAGTAGTAATAAATGAGGCAGTAGTAGTAGTAGAAATAAATGAGGCAGTAGTAGTAGCAAGAGTAGAAGTAGTAGTAGCAAAAAGAAAATCACTGGCTGAAAAGTGGTTGATTGAGAGATTAAAATCGGACACATTGTTTTAGTCAAAGAGCCTTAATTTCGCATGGTCATATCGACAATCCATTTGAGCAACGACTACAAAATGGTACCTTCAGTTCTTTAGAGGTAGTAACTATATCTAAATAGTAGCAGTAATTAATGCCGTTGGCTCTACTACTGACATTATTATTATGATCATTATCACATCCGTTAAAGAACTGAATGTATATATGATGTCCTCATCACAAGCTAAGCTCACTCTAGCAAGGATATGGGAGAGAGCCCTTTGGTGAGGAGAATAAGAGTCCTTGATTAGTGTATCGAGGGACATGGAAGTGCCATGAGGCAGCTTCCAGATTTTAGCATTAGTTAGAAGATAACAGACATTGCTCATATAGGCTTTTATATGCAATATATATGCAAATATGAAGAAAAACTTGGAGAACACAAATAATGCAAAAAGAATGCACTAGGTGGTACTGAATATGAAAAGTGTGTTATGTAATGAGAAATTGATAAATGAGAGAGAGAGAGAGAGAGAGAGAGAGAGGAGAGAGAGAGAGAGAGAGAGAGAGAGAGAGAGAGAGAGAGAGAGAGAGAGAGAGAGAGAGAGAGAGAGAGAGAGAGAGAGAATTTTTACAGCTCTTTTTCATTTCCAAGTCATTTATCTCACTTGAGGTCCATTTATAAATCATCAACTTTGTCAGAAGATACGGGATGTATATAGCCCTCAACAATCCCCCTCCCCCACACACTACTTGTCTATCTGTCTATTGGTATGTCTATCTGCTGTTTGTTAAGCTAGGATACACAGTTATTTTGGTGTAAACGCCTCAAATTTTTGCCGAACCTGCCGAGAGAGAGAGAGAAATAAACTCTTTAGCATTTCCAGTGATGCTTAACTGCTTACTAACTGCCCCATTTAGTAATCATTTCATGAAAATTCACTATGCAAGGTTAGGTTTGATTAGTGCGAGTTAGTTCACCCCAAGTTAAGACACGAGTTGATATAGGAAATTGTTAAGCTTTTAATTCCTTTCGGAAATTCTGATATGCTCTGAAATTCTATATCATTCGTGGGATGTGAAAGTAAAAGAAAAAAAATCAAAGGTTAGCCTCTTTTACCTCTAAAGAATATGTAAAAAAAATAAAGACTCCAAACAAAGCGAAAAACACACACACATGCTCCTGACCAACCTAAAGACATAAACACTAAAAGCTCCAGAATGCTTCCAAAAGCCAGAATAAAAGCTTTAGAGGATACAAGTCATTGAATAGTACAATGAAGAGGATAAGTATATCGTGGTAACCCCTGTTGTGTTTAAAAAGAAGCTCAGAATGTAAACAATGAGCTTTTGAAGGAGGCTTCGGCCTTTATAACGAAGCTTACTCTAAATAACATATAAATACAATTTAAAACGTAAAATACTGGTATTATTATTATTATTATTATTATTATTATTATTATTATTATTATTAACAACAACAACAACAACAATAATAATAATACTAATAATACTAATAATAATAATAATAATAATAATAATAAAAATAATGATAATGAAACTGAATATATATATATATATATATATATATATATATATATATATATATATATATATATATATATATATATATATATATATATATATATATATATATATATATATATATATATATATATATATATATATATATATATATATATATATATATATATATATATATATATATATATATATGTCAATGTTTTTATCATATGTCAATGTTTTTATCATATGACCCTTTCAGTGCCGTCTTGTAAATCATAAGCGCTTGAACAATCCCCCTCTCTCTCTCTCTCTCTCTCTCTCTCTCTCTCTCTCTCTCTCTCCTCTCTCTCTCTCTCTCTCTCTCTCTCTCTCTCCATTCAGCATTATCCTATCCAAAGTCTCTTCATATAACAGTGGAAGTGACTTGGTTATGGTTGTATATATTAGGCTGGATCACCCAATAACACAATAGTAAAAAAACATCCTTTTTTGTGTCACAATTAGTCCCCACTCTAATGGGGATGAACAAAGACGTGTTGGAGATGGGGGATTAAGGTTGTATGCCACTTCTATCGACCCGCGGTGGCTTGAGCTTTGCACTGTTCACTTCTCAACATGTGTGCTGTACCGACGAGTTACCTCTGGGATTGCGTCACCTAAAGTCAATGGTAAATTAATACCGGTCAACTATTAGCTCATGCTAGGTGTATTCTTGTGTTTATCCATACTTGAATCAAGACAATGTATGTATGTATACACGTATGTTTATCTCTCTCTCTCTCTCTCTCTCTCTCTCTCTCTCTCTCTCTCTCTCTCTCTCTCTCTCTCTCTCTCTCTCTGGCTAGTACAGTGGTAACGCGCTGGCTTCGCATTCACGAGGTCGAAAGATCGGTCCCCGTCCAAGACCGAGAGTTTAAGCTGTTTACTGGCAGGAACTGCTGTGGTTGGACATCACAGTGGGGGGTTGGGGCTTGCCCTGGCTGACGAATACCCATTGTAATGAAATGGAAATAAAGTTTAAAAAAAAAAAAAAAAATTTAAAAAAATTTAAAAAAAAACTCTCTCTCTCTCTTAGTCTTCTATTTTTCTTGGTAATATCTGTCTTATCCAAGTGAGAGATCGAGCGTCCTCTGCCTCCACGAGTGCATTATAATTTTTTCTCTTATTTTTTATTCTCTTCTATCTTTCCTCTGCAGTGGCGGACAAAAATACCACCTCCGTGTTCCCCTATATATTAATAAAGTTGAGTAAATGGTGTGGAGTGAAGGGATTGGAAAGTTTTCCCTTTCGTCTTTTCTTATCATGAGTCAAGCTTTTGCATCTGACTTGGGCTAAGGAAGACTATGGCCTTTGTATACAGATATGTATGTATGTATGTATGTATGTATGTATGTATGTATGTATGTATGTATGTGATTACCTAATTGTGCTTATGAAAAAGAGCTCAAAGCTCGTATCTTCCCGTCTCCTGATCAGTTCCATTTTGTACTTTGTGATACTTATCATATTTGTCCTTAAAACTATGGATTGAGTTAGCATTAACTACTTCCTCATTTAGCGAATTCCAATTATCAACTACTCTTACACTGAAAAAGTATTTCCTTACATCCTGCAAAGAAGTTTTCTTACCAAGCTTCAAACTATGACCTCTAGTTCTAGAGCCAGCCTTATCAAAATATCGATCCCTATCCACTCTATCATAACCATGAAGGAATTTAATGACTGTCACCATATCCCCCTCAATTTTCACGCTTCGAGTGATGGTAAGTCTAATTCCCTCAGCCTCTCAGGTATATATGTATGTATGTATGTATGTATGTATGTATGTATGTATGTATGTATGTATGTATGTATGTATGTATGTATGTATGTATGTACGTATGTATGTATGTATGCTTTCTTTGACTACTTGATTGTGCTCTCGGGAACTCCATGTTCATTATTTCTCATTTCCCGATCAGTTTTTTTTTCTTTTTATTCACAAGCAGTCTCTCTGTTTTTCATTATAAATATGAGTGCCAATTTTCCACGGTTAACAAATTCAAATAATCAAAGATATATTTTAAGAAGCTTCAAACTTTAACCTCCAGTTCTACAGCAGCATATCAAATCTGAAAGAAACGCGAAGAAATTAAAAACTATTTGTTCATCGTCTCATTAACCTCGAGCTTCAACTGATGGTAAATATAACTCCATCAGCCTTTCCTCATGACTTATGAGATTTTGTTTATTAGTCAGAAGCTGTGTAGCCTGTCTTCGAACTTTATCCATATAGTTAATTATTATGTATTTGCAAATGTGGATTCTAACATTTTTTATTTTTCAAGACTAGGTATTATGGGTCATGTAAATAATTTTAAATATCTTTATGGCCATAAGCTGAAGGACACTTATGTTTGCCAAGAATATAGACTCTGTCTTCATTATACAATTTACATGCATATTTTTTTACGTCACAAACTCCCTTTTCTACTAAGGGCTAGGACGGTTGCTTTCTTGCAAAGGACTTGTTTTGGCAGATGTAATCATTACCCCGAGTGTATGCCCTTACTAACCTCAGTCCGTGACGGGGCGCGAACCCTCGACCTACCGCCTCAGAGTCCCGGACGCTACCAGTTTGCCACTGGAGACAAATCTGCCAATACATCAGTCCCTAGGACTCTTAGGTCTTCTGCTTCAGTATCTAAACATGGATATGCTTCTGTTCTTCCTCATTCTCATGTGTTACTTACTTACAGAAGTGGCCATAAATTTGATTCCTGTGGAACACCACTGCTAATATTCATGAAATCTAACACCACGTGTCTTACGCTGACCCTCTGCCTTCTTATTACTGAACAAGCTTTTCTAAAGAGTCATTTATGTAGCATTGCAACAAACAACTGTCAGAAATCTTTAAGTATCAATCTCTCGAGTCGCCTTTTGTGAAATGAAGCTTACCTCATCATCAAATTACAGCAAGTTTGCTTATGTAGACCAGCCTTCACCGAAGCCATGTTGTCTCACTGGCCTATAGTTATGATTCTAAAGTGCTTTCTTTTTTAGTGGTCTCGCCTTAACTTTGCACACTGCTTGTCACTGGAAGTGGTCTATTGCTGAGAGTTGTGTGCCTCCTTCTTATTTGGAAGATCGATACAACACTTATTTGTTTCCGAGATCTTGCAAAATCTACCTAGATGCCAACAACTTTCAGAGGGTGATTAAAAGAAATGCAGATAATACCGTCCTAGCCCTTAGTAGAAAAGGGAGTTCGTGACGTAAAACCGAATGCACTGCAATGCATTGCTTAAGTACTTGGGTTGATACATCATCAGGTCCTACTGCTGTATATGCATCTTATACCAATAATACTTTACAGACATCTGTAGTTGAAAGGGCAATTTTATTTTTAAACTAGCTCCAGATCTCTCACCTAAGCAACAGTTAATTGGTTAAATAAATGAACAGCATGTATTGTGTAAATTAACAGGTAATATAATACCTTTGTTGACATATACTGTACAAAACTATTTTGCGCCTATATTATCCCTGAGGGGGGGGGGGGTAAGAATACTTCCTTTGTGTTCCTTGCGTGTCGTAAAAAGTCGACTAAATGGGACAGAGTAAGGGACTGGGAATCCCCTCCTATGTATTTTTGCTTTGATTCAACCACCTCCCTTATAAAGAAGAATATAGCTATTGCATATATATATATATATATATATATATATATATATATATATATATATATATATATATATATATATATATATATATACACAGACACGCAATACTTTAGATCCAGGTTTTACCTAAAACTTGAACTCATTAGGTATCAAGAAGGTAGGAGATATATATTCTTGACATGATTTCTATGTAGCTAAAAATAAAAAAATAAAGAAAAACGATTCCATAGATGTAGACAGGAAGCTAAGCATTTATTGTAACAATGCTCCTCTGGCTATCTCCTGGCCTTTATGAGACCCTTACTGGGTAGCAACAAGAAATTAAAATAAAAAAAGGTAAATTAACTAAACCACTAGAAAAGGGAC
>JAXCGZ010002662.1:12500-15000 GCA_037179515.1 Halocaridina rubra
ATTATTATTATTATTATTATTATTATTATTATTATTATTATTATTATTATTGATTTGTGAATGTTATATATGATTTGCATAATTAACTTTTGATTATTATTATTATTATTATTATTATTATTATTATTGATTTGTGAATGTTATATATGATTTGCATAATTAGCTTTTGATTATTATTATTATTATTATTCATACATGAGTATATCAATAGTTTGATTATTATTTTTATTATAATTATTATTATTATTAGTATTGATTTGTGAATGTTATATATGATTTGCATAATTAACTATTGATTATTATTATTATTATTATTATTATTATTATTATTATTATTATTAATATTGATTTGGGAATGTTATATATGATTTGTATAATTCATTTTTGATGAAGATGATAATTAATATTCTTATTATTATTATTATTATTATTATTATTATTATTATTATTATTATTATTATTATTATTATTATTATTATTAATACTGCACCTGCTTTATAACGCATTGCTATGCATGTGCTCATTTCTTATATAAAATGACTTAATACTTTTCTGTTTAATATGTTTATAATTTTCGTTATTAATTATTTCATAATTATTTTTTATATCTAATGCAGTATATATATATATATATATATATATATATATATATATATATATATATATATATATATATATATATATATATATATATATATATATATATATGATTCCAAATACATGATTTTAAGCTTATTTGAATTTGTTTTCGTTAAAACAATTATTATTATTATTGTTGTTATTATCGTTATTATTAGTTATTATTATTAGTAGTACTAGTTATATGATTATTATGTTTATTATGCTTATTATTATTATTATTATTATTATTATTATTATTATTATTATTATTGTTATTATTTTTATTATTGTTTTTGCTGTTTTTGTTATTTCATTTATAGCTTTCAGTTGTTTTAATTCATATATATTTTTTTTTAGCTTTGAGTATTCATCAGCTAAAGCTATCGTATTCTCAGCTGCACATAGGCCTAATTAGTATCCTAATAACCTAATGTATACATAAAAAACACACACATGCACAAACACACACACACACACTTATAAAATTTTGCAGTACAGGTATGTAGTAAAAAAAACCCACACACAAATGCACATATACATGCATAAAGAATATCACTAAAGTTATGGCCGAGTCAAAGCGCACACATTCACCAAAAGCAAAAAAATGCCTCAAGCATGCCTCTTAGCTTCTTGGGAATAAAGGGTTGCCACGATCTCCCCACCACCAACACCCTGCTTGGGTCACCCACAGAGTAAGTGGTCAAGGATCTTCTTCCGTGTGGGTGGCTGGTTTACCCTTAAATCATCATTAAAAAGGTGTTACATAAATTATATAATTGTTTTCTTAACACAGTTTTATGTAACTATTAACTCGTTCATCAATAAAGTGTTAATTATTATTATCAGTGTTACGTGATTAGAGATAGCACTGATTCACTCAGTAGCTTTTATAAGAAATGTTTAGCTCTGCTTATTCAGTAATTGCTACTTCTGTTACTACTACTACTGCTTCTACTACTACTACTACTACTACTACTACTGCTTCTACTACTACTACTAATAAAAATGATCATATGTAGTTTATTTTTGCCATATATGCACACACGCACGCACACACACACACACACACACACACACACACACACACACACACACACACACACACACACACACACACACACATATATATATATATAAAATTCAATCGTGCACTAAGGATCTAGTAGCAATTTCCTATAAGAATCCCATCCTATGCATTGACTGTTTGCAGGAGGGAAATACAAAGAAAGATAATTTCCAGTCCCCTTACTGCACCTCATTCAGTCAGATTTTAAGAAACGCAGGCTAACACGGAGGTGGTATTTCATCCTACGCCACAGGAAAATGAAATAGGAAAATTCAAGTTGAGAGAGAGAGAGAAATAGATAGAGCCATGGGAGGTAGAGGATTCAACTCCAGTTGCACAAAGTCAAGATATAGAAGGTGATTCTGGTAAGAAAACTCCAGACAGACTACCAATTTTTTAGGGTCTTTGTGCATGTGTGGTTGTGAGACCAGATTATTCGATGAATAGATACACAGATAGATAAATAGATAGAGAGAGAAAAAATACATATGTAGATGAATAGATCGATAGATAGATAGAGAGAGAGAGAGAGAAATAAATAAACAAATAGATAGATGGAGAGAGAGATGAACATGTTAGCATTTACTGAAACAAGGTTGATATATATGTATGTTGCCTTTGACTCAACCATTCTCCTTAGCAGTAGAGATCACTATCCTTGTGTGTATATATATATATATATATATATATATATATATATATATATATATATATATATATATATATATAGTGTGTGTGTGTGTGTGTGTGTGTGTGTGTGCGTACATATACATACACATGTAGTGTATTAATTTTTTTCAACATATGAAGATC
>JAXCGZ010002662.1:20000-22500 GCA_037179515.1 Halocaridina rubra
AGGAAGAGAAGAGGTAGAGGTAGAGCAAAAGGAGGAGGAGGTGGAGGAGGAGGAAGAGGAGGAGAAGGCGAAGAAGTAGGAGGGAAAAGTGGGAGAGAAAAAGGAGGAGGAGGAAGAGGAGGAGAAGGCGAAGAAGTAGGAGGAATTGTGGGAGAGAAAAAGGAGGAGGAGGAGGAGGAGGAGGCGAAGAAGTAGGAGGAAAAGTGGGAGAGAAAAAGGAGGAGGGAGAGAAAATGGAGAAAAAGAAATATATAAAGAAGATACAGTGAAAAATCACACACAAACGCACACACACACGCACCCACACACACATACACTCACTGTTTTTAAACTCGAAAATAATGTCTTATAGAATATATGAAATTAATGTAATTTTTAGTTTTAGAATGTATGAACAAATCCTGGGTGTAGGATGAAAGCCCTGTGTGTGTGTGCGTGTGTGTGTGTGTGTGTGTGTGCATTTGCATTTTAAGTTGTTCCTCTTTTTTTTTTATTAATCAAATAACTGTACATGGGGACATGTGCACATGGGCACTCCCATTGATATTGCCGTTGTTAAACATTGCAATCTATATTTGGCCATGTATAAATCAAATATTTATTCAATTTGCAATTCATTTTAAATATCATAGCTAGTAATTAAGAATAAAATATAATGTAACAATTGATTGATGGCAGAAGAGCCCTCTGCTATTATTAATTAAGAGTAATATATATTAAACTTGCAGTAGTCACCGTGGCTCAAGCGGTAGCGTCCGGGACTCTGAGGCGTCAGGTCGAGGGTTCGCGCCCCGTCACGGTCTGATGTTAGCAAGGGCACGCACTCAGGGTAACGATTACATCTGCCAAAACAAGTCCTTCGCAAGGAGGCAACCGTCCTAGCCCTTGGTAGAAAAGGGAGTCCTTGACGTAAAACCGGAACAATATGTATTATACTTTTAGTAATAAGTTTCATTAGCCCTTGTTGAGTGCTATCATTTAAGTCAAATCTTCACTTTACCACAGAAACACTACAGAGAATTTAAATCAGACATAGAATAACAATTTTCAGATTGAAGTAATAAACAGGTACATATACATATGCATGCATGCACATGTATCTATACATACGCATGCATTTACTCATCTAATTAGTTATTTATACATGAGTATATACATGCGTATTAATATTATTATTATTATTTCATCATAATCATCTAAGCTGTAGCTCGCCCTATCGCCTGAGGGTACTGTTCTATCATTTGCCTACTATATCAAATTCTTTGAAGTACTCAGCCCTGTTGACCCTTTGAGTGGTTCTGGCGAAGAGAATCTTTGCGATTCACATCGAGACTGGACTTCTCAGTGTAGGTGTCTCAATGGAAGTCGGAAGTATTTTTGTAATTATACAGTGGGTAAAAAAGTCTCTCTCTCTCTCCTCTCTCTCTCTCTCTCTCTCTCTCTCTCTCTCTCTCTCTCTCTCTCTCTCTCTCTCGCATATACACCTCTATTTCTTCTTGTTATTGTTCTTTTTCTTGTTTTTCTCTTATTATTATTATTATTATACCTTAATTCTATTTATATATCTATGGGTTCTCTCTCTCTCTCTCTCTCTCTCTCTCTCTCTCTCTCTCTCTCTCTCTCTCTCTCTCTCTCTCTCTCTCTCTCTCTCTCTCTCTCTCTCTCTCTCTCTCTCTCTCCTAATTCAAGGTTGCTGCTGTCAACGTCCTTAACTGCAGAAGTTAAAGGTGAGGAGGAGGAGAAGGAGGAGAAGGAAGATGTTGGTAGCGGAGGATTGGAGTTAACCTATAGGGTTCTCTTGGCTCCCTTCCAATTCTCTCTCTCTCTCTCTCTCTCTCTCTCTCTCTCTCTCTCTCTCTCTCTCTCTCTCTCTCTCTCTCTCTCTCTCTCTCTCATACACACACATCAGCTTAAGTATACGGTCCGTATAATACTAAATGTAGAGTCATTTGGATGGCGCTTGTTTTTTGTTTTTTTTTCTCTTAGACCTTCAGTGGTACAGTTCGTAACGCCTTGTGAACATGGATGGATTGCCTAATGTGTTATGTGATCGAATCATTATTATGGGCAGTTATACACACTTGCATGCATACCTAAATTCATATATACATATATATATATATATATATATATATATATATATATATATATATATATATATATATATATATAGTATTTGACATACAATAATAATACATACATACATATACCTTGGCTGTTTCCCCCTTAAATTGGGGGATAATAATAATAATAATTGGTGGGGCGGGGCTTAATACTCAGGTAAATGAATCTTGACTTAAGGTGTGGGCTGGGCTTCAAGTAGGGGTGGGCGGAATTTCATAAAGGCATAGGCTGGACTATGGACAGAGGAGCATGGTGTTCTCAATGTCAGTGGGCGGATCTCAATGCAGGTAGTGGGTGGAATTTTGTATTAGTGTTTGGGGCTTGAAGCAGGTAGTAAGCGGGATTTTATATGAGTGGGTGGAGCTTAATCAATGAA
>JAXCGZ010002662.1:25000-35000 GCA_037179515.1 Halocaridina rubra
AGAGAGAGAGAGAATATCTGTTTTCACGCTTATATCCTCAAGCTTAGAATTATTGTTGTTGTTTTTTATTGTTAATGAGGAAGCAGGATAACTTTTGATAGCCCTGGATTTAAACAGGATAAGCTTATTAGCAGAAGTCAGGATATGTTACTATAATTAACAAAATGGTATATCTTGGATTTATTGAGATAATAATGAACCTGGATAAATTTGGATAACTTAGATAACCGTAGCATAGTGTAACTTATATAGATTTAGATAACAAGGTAGCAGGATAACCATGGATATCTAGGATCACGTAGTATAGGATAACCTTGGGTAAAGATTAGATAATAAGTTAGCAGAATGGCTTTGGATATCTAAGATATATATATATATATATATATATATATATATATATATATATATATATATATATATATATATATATATATATATATATATATATATAAATATATATATATATATATATATATATATATATATATATATATATATATATATATATATATCTTTGGATAACCTGGGATACTTGGAGACATTATAACTAGGAAGTAGTGTAATTTAGATAATTAGGATAATTTTGGATAACTTAACCTTACCAAAGGATAACCTTGGATGCTTGGAAGCTGGATAGCTAAGAAGTAGTGTAACTTTGGATAACCAGGATAACTTTGGATAAGCCAGATTACTTTAATTCAGAATAACTGATAACCCCAAAATAATCAGACAAATAGATCTATTTGTAAAGAGCACTTGAGGTTATCGTTCTTACCACTGCAAGCAACGACCGTTTGCAAACTGCGTGTCAAGTAATACTTACCAGAGCAACACGTGATTGGTACAATACCATGCACAATACTACGCATGCTATGCGCAATACCATGCATACCATGTTAAATACCATGTAAACTCAAGATAAATTGGTCGCAATACCATGCATACCGTGCATAGTACCATGCATACCAGGTGAAATACCATGTAAAATCAAGATAAATTGGTCGCAATACCATACATGCCATTCACAGTACCATGCATGCCATGTAAAATACCATGTAAACTCAAGATAAATTGGTCACAATACCATACATGCCATTCACAGTACCATGCATACCATGTGAAATACCATGTAAAATCAAGATAAATTGGTCGCAATACCATATATGCCATTCACAGTACCATGCATACCATGTAAAATACCATGTAATATCAAGATAAACTGGTCGCAATACCATACATGCCATTCACAGTACCATGCATACCATGTGAAATACCATGTAAAATCAAGATAAATTGGTCGCAATACCATACATGCCATGCATATACCATGCATACCATGTGATTTTTTTTTTATGATTGTGACACCAGGACGGGCCAAAAAATAATAAAATAAAACAGCCCTCATCGGGCCTGGGCACGAAAAATACACAAAGTAAAGAGAAATATAGATGGAGAGTGTAATGACTTGTCAGATGTGAAGGGATAATAAAAGATACCATGTAAACTCAATATGAATTGGTAAGGGACCATGTACTTGATTTTCAGGGTTTTGAGAGACTAACTTGAATCCCTCAAACATCTTGACGGCCACCCCACATTCCAAAGCACCAACCCCCACATAACCCCCCACTCCTGTCTCCCCACATTTCCTTTAATTAACTTCCTTTCGTGTTAACCCAAAGCAAACTCTCTTCTTTCTCTCGGAGAGGTTGCAAACTCGATTGCTGTATAAGACAGTTAACTTCTAAACGAGAAATTTAATGCATATTCATTCCAGTTTTTTTTTTTTATGAAATTAGTTCGAGACTAAGTTTATTTTTTATAACTAATAAGGCCATTTTCCTCTTCATTCTGTTACCTTTTCGTCTCTTGTGAATTCCCAAAGATTGTAAAAATTAAAAAAAAAATAATAATAAAATAAAAGATAAAAAAAGATGGATTTACTATAATTTCTTTCGATCCCATCTTGAAATTAGTTCAAGACTTTGCCTAATTTTGTATATTATATTGCCTCTTTGTTTATTTGTATACTTACTCGTAAATTCATAAGGTTAATAGTATACTATGCCAAGTAATTCAAGCTGTACTCACATAAGCTTATACGATTTTTTTTATTTTTTTTTTTAGTACTTACAGTACGCTGGTTACCAGGGGTTATTTTTGTACAAGTTCTTGACATCAGTATGGTGGCCAAAAATTCACTTGTAAATGTTGTCATAGTAAAACTGCATAACAATATAATTATTATAATGAATCATGTATTACTGGCATGATTTTCATTTTGTATTACTTATATTATCGTTCATTCGCTGCCATTATAGTAGACTTCTATGTTTTTTTTCAATTTTAAAAATGCGAATTATTTATATTTCTTAATAACCAAATATTTATTATTATTATTATTATTATTATTATTATTATTATTATTATTATTATTATTATTATTATTATTATTATTATTATTATTATTACTATTATTGTTATTATTATTATTATTATTATTATTATTATTATTATTATTATTATTATTATTATTATTATTATTATTACTATTATTATTATTATTATTATTATTATTATTATTATTATTATTATTATTATTATCAGACATTATTTCCATTTTTAAGTCTACCATTACTTGCATATTGTCACTTCTCATATATATATATATATATATATATATATATATATATATATATATATATATATATATATATATATATATATATATATATATATATAAGATTATATAAGAGCTATAATCACCACTATACCTCAACTGCTCAATCATCACCAGAGTCTGTGTGCCTGCTGGCTAGTACAGTAGTAACGCGCTGGCTTCGCATTCACGAGGTCGAAAGATCGGTTCCCGTCCATCAAGACCGAGAGTTTAAGCTGTTTACTGGCAGGAACTGCTGTGGTTGGGCACCACAGTGGGGGGGGTTGGGGCTTGCCCTGGCTGACGAATACCCATTGTATTGAAATGGAAATAAAGTTTGTTTGTTTGTTTGTTCATTGAAAAACTGCAAAGAACCGTGATACGCAAATATTTCAAGGTGGGAAATGGCATCTTCATTAGTCATCTATTTCTGTCTGGTTCCGGTTTTACGTCATGGACTCCCTTTTCAACCAAGGGCTAGGACGGTTGCCTTCTTGCGAAGGACTTGTTTTGGCAGGTGTAATCGTTACCCTGAGTGCATGCCCTTGCTTACCTCAGACCGTGACGGGGCGCGAACCCTCGACCTGACGCCTCAAAGTCGCGGACGCTACCGTTTGAGCCACGGTGACTACTAGTCAGCTATTTCTGTTATTCTGAGCTTTTGCTATTGGTCTCTCCGTCCTAGCCCTTAGTTGAAAAGGGAGTTCGTGACGTAAAACCGAAACCAACCAATCTCTCGAAATGATAAAAACAAACTTGCATAGACTCTAAATAAAAAAAAAAATATCTTTTACCCTGCAGGCATCTTTAGATATATTTTGAAGCATGAAATATTGTTTTGCATTTGTTGACAATACGCGTAGAGTGCCTAAAATAGTGCCAGTTGGGAACAAGTAGGTACACGTACCTCTCCTTGTTTTTTTTTTAACTTCTCCTCACTTCATATATTACATTAGCCGGAAGTCATATTCATTTTTAGCCATATTTAGCATACTTACAAAGTAATTATATTCAATACTTTTATTTACTTTCATATATATATATATATATATATATATATATATATATATATATATATATATATATGTATATATATATATATATATATATATATATATATATATATATATATATATATATAGACGCATTCACGAGCATATATATATTTGCTTCTGGCCGGGATTCGAACCTAGGACACATAATCGGTGTGCCAAGGTGCTATTAATTGCATCGCTGGAGCTATAAGAGAAGAGAAAAACCTCCCGGCTAACTGCTGGAACTAGGGTATGAATACATTACATACATACATACATACATACATACATACATACATACATACATACATACATACATACATACATACATAAGTATATACATACATACATACGTACATACATACGTACATACATACATACAGCTTCAAGAAGAAGAACAACAATTAACAAAAGGAAGGTGAAGATAATACAGTATTTCGTTTTCTGATATGCTAAATAATTTACGTCTACAATTTCATTATTTACGCATTTCTGTCTTTACGTCATTTCTACTACTACTACTACTAAAACTACTACTACTACTTAATGTTAATTGCTTAATTATACAGTATTTTTATTGTTTTAAATTTTAAGAAAATAAGACACACTCTACATACACTGTGAAATTTTCTTTTTACATACAGTATGTATTTTATCATCATATTTTATATTTTCTCTTAGTCCTCCTGTCTTTATTTATGTATGTATGTGTGTATGTATGTATGTATGTACTCACGCCCACGCACGTACGTACTTATGTATGTATGTATATATGTATGCATGTATTTAATGTATGTATGTATGTATGTATGTATGTATGTATTTAATGTATGTATGTATGTATGCATGTATGTATGTATGTATGTATGTATGTATGTACTCACGCCCGCACCCACGCACGTACGTACTTATGTATGTATGTATGTATGTATGTATGTACTTACGTATGTATGTATGTATGTATGTATGTATGTACTTACGTATGTATGTATGTATGTATGTATGTATGTATGTATGTATGTTGTTCTCACAAAGGCATGCGTGCAATCACAGACAAAGCAAGGCAGTCAGCGGAAAATGACGACCTTACCGAGGAATCACTGCTTGTAACTCTACATGCAGAAACCAGTCATGTTCGGAATTTCCTTGTACAAAACAAAAAGAGCGCAACAACAACAAAACAAAACCGACAGTGACAGTGGAAACAAAATAAACAAACACAGATCTGATTTCTTAGACAGACGAAATTCAAAATGAATAAAAAATAATCACGAATTTTGTGATGGAAGCGACTTTTGCAGTTGGTTAATATTACATCAGCTCAAATTTTTTCATATCTGAATCGCTCAGTGTGGTAAGTCATTGCTGACCTCGTGAAAGGTGTTTTGATAAATGCCAAAGTGCATATTTTAGTTTAGACCTTTTCCATTCAGCTTAAATCTTGCATAACAAGATTTCTTATCTTCATCATACACACACACACACACACACACACACACACACACACACACACACACACACACACACACCTTCTTTGCAGGGTGTAAGGAAATACTTTTTTTGTGTAAGAGTAGTTGAAAATTGGAATTGGCTAAGCGAGGAGGTAGTTAATGCTATCTCAATCCATAGTTTTAAGGACAGGTATGATAAGTATGACTAAGTATAATATGGAACCGATCAGGAGACGGGAAGATACGAGCTTTGGGCTCTTTCCCGTAAACACAGTTAGGTAAGTACAATTAGGTAAGTACACACACACAAATATTATTAAGAATGTTTTTTAACCAAGATTCTTAATTATTTCACACACACACACACACACACACACACACACACACACACACACACACACACACACACACACACACACACACACATATTATTAAGAATGTTTCTTAACCAAGCTGGTAATTATTTCTTAGTTATTTATTTTACGTTTTGTATATCAATATATGAGTCCCTCATTTGTGGTTGGACACAGACCAAGTGAAGCTGAGGAATTAAGGCTAGACGACTTTCCTAACACCCCGCAGTAGGCTTGAATCCGGGTCCATCAAATCCCTAATCGAGTATTCTACCACTATGCTACGGCGGTCCCCATGATCAGACATATATGACACTGCTAATATCACATCTGTCTATTTCACTCATTGAAATGGGATGACTGCACTAAAATGTGCAAAAATAATCTGTTGATACGTGAATTACGTAAAGGTAATGAGGATTATTTTGTGTAGTCTCCGTGGCAAAATGGTTGCGTCTGCGACTTTGAGGCGGCAGGTCGAAGTTCGCGCCCCGTCAGGGTAACGATTACATCTGCCAAAACAAGTCCTTCGTAAGAAGGCAACCGTCCTAGCCCTTAGTAGAAAAAGGAGTTCGTGACATAAAACCGAATCCAATCCAATAAGGATTATTTTGTACTATGGAGAGATTTTTTCCAACCAAGCTCCTATTTCCTCTATGTATTTGTTTTTTTACATGGTAGTCAAGTGATACATATTAATTCATTTTACGCATTACTTCCATGGTCATTGTTAATGGGGGTTTACACGGTCAAACGGTTCGTCGAACTCGGTTCGACAGACAAGTGTTTGAAGCGGTTCGAACGTGTGAACGGGATATTTGGTTGTCGAACACGTTTGTCGAACGTGTTCGACAACCAATTACCCGTTCACACGTTCGAACATCACTTCAAACACTGTAACCGCGTTCGACGAAACGTTTGACCGTGTAAACCGCCCTTTAAATGTGCGCACAATCTGGTGGCACTACAGTGCCAACCAACCCAAACAATGTCGAACTTAAAACACAATTTAATTTGCTCTTTATTTAATTATTTATTTATTTATTTATTTATTGACTTATTTATTCATATATTTATTTATTTATTTATTTATTTATTTATCTATTTCTCTAGTTGTCACCGTGGCTCAAGCGGTAGCGTCCGAGACTCTGAGGCGGCAGGTCGAGGAATCGCGCCCCGTCGCGGTCTGAGGTTAGCAAGGGCATGCACTCAGGGTAACGATTACATCTGCCAAAACAAGTCCTTCGCAAGTAGGCAACCGTCCTAGCCCTTGGTAGAAAAGGGAGTCCGTGACGTAAAACCGGAACATTTATCGATTTCGCTATACTTTGAGAACTGCGATACATCACTTATATTCCTTTATCGAAGATCGAGTTCTTGAGGATACTGTTCTTCCACTGACCCTATACATTTATTAATGTGCTCACTCATTGACCTTGCTGATTAAGATCATTACTTCCCCCCTCTTTAATTGTCTCAAGTGGTTCTGGCGAAGAGAGAAGTTGTACGAACTTCCCTGGAGATTTGAACTTGGGAACCAGGAGCGATATACAATTAACTTCTGAGACGGTTATATTAATATACTTCTAAAGTATTGTTTGAACATGTAAAGATAACTCACCCCAAAATCCTATGTAAATATAAATAATCACTTAGATTGTTAGATTGGGTTAGGTTAAGTTCAATCAGGTCATGTGAGGTAGATTAGGTTAGGTTAGGTTTGGTCAGGTGACATTACTTGTAAATATCAATATCCCTAACATACCTTATTATTGCAATGTACTAAAATGATAATTAACATTCAGACTCTAATTTAACACGATAGTGAACACAAAAATTAGAGCAACAAAAATTCCATTTGAGAAAAATAAATTAATAATTGTTGAAAGAGTAATACAAAGATTTGTGTCAAATATATAGGACAGGTTAAATTGAACTAAATAATACTTTATCCCTTACTGCGCTTCCCTGTAGATTTTGAGGTATTCTAAACACGTCCAGTGACTTCTCAGAGCGTTGTAAGAGGACTGTGACTGGCTAGTTCTGTGCTTCGCAAAGCAGTTGTCGTACAGCATCAGCAGTGGCAACCCCGCAAACGATTTTCATTCATATATTTTCAAGTTTCCAAGAACAGGAGAGATTTTTTTTTTGCTGCGATATATCAAGAAAATAGTCTTATGGATATAACACAAAGACGGTAAGAAAAATATAGTTGCAATATTCACTGTCTATACACAATATATGACCTATAATCCCCCTTATTGGGAATATGGCCAAAGTCAAAGCAAACCTTGATTCTTTGCGGGATAAAATACAAAGATTGGAATTCTCAGTCCCCTCGCTCCACCCCATTTAGTCAACTATTACAACACGCAGGGGAACACGGTGGAGGTATTCTCCCCCCCCCACAACAAAAATGGAAATAATATTTATAAGACAGTTTCTCTATTCTTAACCACCAATCCCTGACTAACATACTGATGTATATGTGATGTGATCGGTTTTATGTCATGGACTCCCTTTTCTACTAAGGGCTAAGTAGCTGCTTTCTTGCGAAGGTCATTAGCTTTGGTAAGTGTGATCGTTACCCTGAATGCATGCCCTCGCTAACCTCAAGCAGTGGCGAGCGGCGAGCCCTCGACCTGACACCTCAAAGTCATGGACGCTACCGCTCTGCCACGGTACATTCTAGTATCTCTTATCGTAACCGTTGTAATACTACAGCTGAAGGGTCTTGTGGACTTGAATAAGACTGTCCAGAACAGTTCGATGTTAAGTCTTCTTTCAGTTACGGTTCTCTTTCTATGCCGACATCAACACCGAATATTCTTTGATATTCGTTACAAATGTCTTATTATCCCTTCACATTTGACAAGTCACAATACTCCCCATCTCTGTTTCTCTCTATGTTTTCTTCGTGCCCATGCCCGATGAGGGTAGATTTTTTTTTTTTTTGGGGGGGGCCGTCCTGGTGTCACAATCATAAAACTAAAACTAAAAATCTGAATTTCTTAAAATATTTCCGTAATTATTACAAGTTATCTAGCAGGGATCTATCTTTAATTCCGACCTACCACATTCCGCAACTGAGCTTCTTACAAAGTTAGTGAAGAAGAAAAGTACAACACACTTGGGAACATAAACTTTTCTGTCGATTATACTCAAGTTGTCAATGCATATTCTGTGCATTATTGTTCTCTCTCTCTCTCTCTCTCTCTCTCTCTCTCTCTCTCTCTCTCTCTCTCTCTCTCTCTCTCTCTCTCTCTCTCTCTTTTTAAAAGTTGTGTAGCACAGTCCAAATTCTCTCGAAGATGCCAAGTTGCCAATGCATACTATGTGCGGTATTGCTCTCTCTCTCTCTCTCTCTCTCTCTCTCTCTCTCTCTCTCTCTCTCTCTCTCTCTCTCTCTCTCTCGAAAAGCTTTGCAACCAGCTCAAATATGTGCCGTGAGAACTGACAAAAGTATAATTATTCTTTTAGCTCTCGCATGTCTTTTGCTAATTTGTCTAGATTCCGTGTAGAGGATGATAGCAGAGTAGCACTTTGAGGTGACAATGTAGCTGTTGTTTGTTTGTTTGTATGTTTCCCGCTTTCATATGTGACTATTAATCCCATTCGAGTGGGGATGAACACAGACAGGTTGGAGCTGGGGTATTTAGGCTGGGTACCTTTCCTAACGCTTTGTTGTGAACTTGACCACTGGTTTATCCCTCTCTGTGTTAAACGCTTTAACCTTTTCTCACATGGCTGCTGTTGTCATTTTGTTTCTGGGTTTTTTTTTTCTGAATAGGATATGCGTTTATAACTGTACATCACTGTGCAACGGGTATTTAATTTACACATTAAATGTCTGGAATCACAAGCTCTTCTTGGCATATCGACATCCAGAATGCTTTCAATAGTTTGTTAAACAAGAAAAGTAGAAAGTCAGCCCTACTAGGTGCCGGTGCAAAACTCGGTGAATGTTGGTGTTAGGAAGAGCATCCGGCCTAAGATGCTCCACATGAAACTTGGAAGAGCTGCTTACAAAGGAGAAGAAGAATTACTTGATTTCTTGAAGAATGGATGGGAATTTTCTTCTTCTTCTTTGTCTACATCTTTTCCCACTTTTATGTGGGGTCGATGTTTCTGGCCAGTTTGCTCCATTTGTTTCTGTCCCATACCTCATCACCCAACACACCTCTAGACCTCAGGTTGTCATTGATGCAATTCATCCACCTACGCTTTGGTCTCTCTCTCCTTCTTCTACCCTGTATATCCATTTCCATCACCCTCCTCCCAACTTAGTGTTCATCCCTCCTAACGACAGGGCCATACCATCTTAGTCTACTTTCTTGTATCTTATCTGATATTTCTCTAATGGATAGGCATTTTCTATTCCTAACATTCAAAGCTAGAATATTATTTTTCTGTTTTTAATCTCCATCTGTTATGTGCTAGATTAAATAAATTTGGTTCTCCAATTTTTTATAATACTGTATTCATATGTATCACAAAGTTAAA
>JAXCGZ010002662.1:40000-41881 GCA_037179515.1 Halocaridina rubra
AGGCATTAATATGGAATTACAAAGTGGGAGGAGAAAACATCATATCTAGGTGTGTTGAGTATTTAAAGGCGAAATGCTTATCTTCTTCCAGCTAAGAAGCAAGGCGTGCGAGGGGGTGCCGGTAAAAAACCTCCAACCAGACCTTTAGAGGTGTGTGCAACCCCCTTTACAAAGGAAATTTTGAACTTTGTTTTTAAATACTGAGAAAATATAGGTAAATATTGTATATTTATTATTGGTATTTTTATATTGCTCGGGTATTTTGTTTAAAAGTGCCTTAAATATTGTACAGTTCAAGAAAAATATCAAAGCTTTTGATAATTGTCCATCTGGTTGTAAGATTACTCGTTTTTACTACGTGATTTTGTGTGTGAATTAAACTAATTATTTAATTAAGAGGTTATTAATAACGTTTCAGATCCAGCCATCAGGGGAGCAAGCCAGTTCAGCTTGGTGTCTGTACCAAGCAAGGAGAAATAGAGAGGGTTGGTTTCAGTAAGGACATCCGGCCGCATAATCGATCCAAAGCTCATTAAAGGTTTAAAGGTTGCCGGTGTTTCAGTTCCGATATCCATCTGAGATGCTCCTCAGAACGTCAGCCGGGACAAGCCCCCACCCCCCACTGTGGTGCCCATCCACAGCAGTAACCTTCCCAGTAAACTGCTTAAACTCTCGGTCCTGAGCGGGAACCGATCTGTCGACCTCGCGAATGCGAGGCCAGCGCATTACCACTCTACTAGCCAGAAGCCTTCAAGAGGAAAGTTAGAAATAGTGACCCCATGTGAACATGGAAAGAACTGCCCATAAGAAGATTAATAAATACTGATTGTTATACATGGTATACAAAAATATAAGTAAATAAGACAAAAATTATTTTTACGTGTCATAATCATCTCAAGAAAATTTCTTATTCGTATGGTTCGTATTACATATTGCTGGATATATAACATAACTATCTCACACATAGAGATTAATCAAATACTCATTTCTAAATATATTCAAATAGAAAAGCTTCTCATGTATGTTTTTCTTTTTATACTGAAATAATGTTTATTTTATATCACTTCAATTGATGTCAGATGAAGTTGTTATTATTTTCTGTTAATTCCCATTATGGAAGTGGACACAGACAGGTTCAAGTTGGGGCATTAAAAACAAGATGCTCACTCCTAACTCCCCACAGTGTACTCGATCGCTTGGGATTGTCACCTCGCGAGTCAAGTGCTCTGAACAGTGCGCTTTCGTGGTCCCCTCCCGATGTCAGATAACTTATGAAACAGTGTCAATCACAGCACATGGAATCAGCACTTTTTTTTGTACTCCGGGATTGTTCATTGCTTTCCATGAGTCATATTTTTTTTTCTCTCACTTTGCATTTTCTTTGAGGGCGAAGAACAAGGATTCCACTGGCGAAGGGACTGGATATCTTCCCCTTCGTATTAGCCTTCAATGATGGGTCAAGTATACGAATGCTTTGACTCAACCCATCCCTTTACATAGAGTAATGCGGCCTTTACATTTTTTTAAGTAGTATGCGTCAGGATTAGTTCAAAGTTGGGAGTGGACACGGTTGGACTGAAGCTGGGGAATTATGGTCGGATGCCTTTTCTATCACCCTGCGTGGGCTCGAACGAGGGTCCATCACCTCCCGAGGCCTTAGTATATAGATTGATTATTATTATTATTATTATTATTATTATTATTATTATTAATATTATTATTATTATTATTATTATTATTATTATTATTATTATTATTCCAGCTTGATACATATATGCCTGGCACCAAAATAAGCAAGGCTACCTCCATCTGTATTTTCCTTGGTTGACAAATGATCTGGTTCTAGAATCCCTATATTTTTCTTTCAGAATCCCTTGTGGC
>JAXCGZ010002663.1:0-15000 GCA_037179515.1 Halocaridina rubra
CGGAACACATTCGGAAAAAAAAAACAGAAAAGCCATTTCGTTAGTCATGGGCTAAAACTTTTTTTTTTTCACATAATATACTCGTCTCTCGTTGTATGGAAAATTTATGACCTGAGAATAGTTTGCAGGTGATAAATTGGACTAAAAGCGTGTGGGTTATCCTGTCTTTCTCACTTCTCTTTCGAACCGCCAGGGGGCCAAGACACAAGTGGAAACCACATCTACCACACATTAACATGACAATATAATCTCATTTCTTTCTGTGTCGTTGTTTGCCGTTTTATGTATCACTATTAATCCCCATTTAAATGGAGGTGGGCACAGACAGTTGAAGCTAGAAGTAAAGCTGGCTCGAACACGAGTTAGTGTCTTCCAACTTACGAGCTCTACCACTGAGTTAATATCTGTTGATATTTCTTTACCAGTTGTGTTACGTTTGGTGTCGTGGTGCTAATGTCGCATCATTTAAGAAGTTGAGTTGTTGACAGTAAGTGGAAGGTGGTTTTATTTTCTTACAAGAAGAGATACTTTCTCAGTTATTTGTTACATACTTTTCATGTGTTACAATTAGTCTCCATTCGAATGGGAGTGGACACAAATAAGGCTTGATGCTCTATCTAACTTGTCTGCAGTGCGATTAAACCCATATTAGTTGCTTCCCGACTCTTGCGCTCTACACTGAGAATTTTTATATACACCATTTCAAAAAGCTAGAAATTTTTATTGGGATGTTGTCAGGATGAGCATCCGGCCATAAATTTTTGAGCCCAAGCTAACAATTTGCTTTCAGAGGATAGTGAAATAAGACTATTCTATTATTTGAAAATTAAAGGAAAAGAGTAAAGGTGCATACGATTTTTTTTATCACATTGCGTGGAATAAGTTAATTATATATATGGTTGTTTATTTATTTGCTTATTTATTTTTATTTTATTTTTATTTTTTACTAAACTGCCCATGAATTCACTTACTTTACATTTTATTTTAAAGTGCACCATATCTGTGTTCATTCCCATTCTAATAAATGCTAATATTGACATATGAGATAATGCAGCATATCAGTAGTTTGTTTAAGGAAAAGTAGATGTGTCACCTACAACCAGCCGCCCGTTGCGATACTACAGCTGATGGATTTTTAAACTTGAATAGGACCGTCCAGGACACTTCGATGTTAAGTCTTCCTTCAGCTACTCTTATATTTTATGCCTACATCAACACTGAATATTCTTGGATATTCATTACACACCTCTTATTATCCCTTCACTTCTGACAAGTCATTACACTCTCCATTTCTGTCACTTTTTACTAAATGTCTTCTTCGTGCCCAGGCTCGATGGGGCTTGTTTTTATTTTACTTTATCTTTTTTTTTTGCCATTTTTTGGTGTCACATTCATAAAATATATATATATATATATATATATATATATATATATATATATATATTATATATATATATATATATATATATATATATATATATATATATATATATATAAGCTTAACATTTAAAAATACGTACATATACACATACATACCTACATATGTGAATACGTACATTTGCATCAATGCTTTCGTACATATATGCGTACGTACATTCGTTCATCCTTACATAATTTCGGACATACGTCCTTACTAACATATATACTATACATACATACCCATATATACAAATCAATCGAGACATATGGACATATATATTTTTAAATATCATCAATCCTACACGAGGGGAGCCGCGGTAGCTAAGTAGTAGAGTGTACGAGTCGGAAAGCAGCTAACACTATTCGATCCCACCTCGGAGCGTTAGAAAGGACATTCAGCCTTAAGCCCTTTTGGCTCCAACATGTCTGTCTCCACCCCCATTTGATTTGGGGTTCATTGTAACATAAAATGGTACATTATTACTATCATACCTACATGGGCATGCGTCACTTTTATTATTATTATTATTATTATTATTATTATTATTATTATTATTATTATTATTATTATTATTATTATTATTATTATCATTATTATTATTATTATTATTATTATCATTATTATTATTATTATTATTATTATTATTATTATTATTATTATTATTATTATTATTATTATTATTATTATTATTATTATCGTTGTTATTGTTGTATACAAGAATTCCTCTGTAAAAAGAACGAATTCGAATACTATATTTAAGACAATTATTACTTTGCCTCTCATTTCAATTGAAATTTTTAACAGTTCTCCTCTCTCTCTCTCTCTCTCTCTCTCTCTCTCTCTCTCTCTCTCTCTCTCTCTCTCTCTCTCTCTCTCTCTCTCTCTCTCTCTCTCTCTCTCTCTTGTTATTTTACTCTAACCCTTACAGCGTATACATTCCCATTTGATTACGAAGATAACCTCTGACCTTTTTATAATCGTATATAATAAGAAGTCTTTGAATATTAGAAAAAAAAATTGTTAGGATGAAATACTCAAAAGAAATATATATATATATATATATATATATATATATATATATATATATATATATATATATATATATATATATATATATATATATATATATATATATATATATATATATATATATATATATATATATATATTTATATATATATATATATATATATATATATATATATATATATATATATATATATATATATATATATATATATATATATATATATATATATATATATAGTAGGAAAAGCCCATTAAATAAGGCAACGAAAATATATATACAAAAAGTATTAATTAATTTCGTGACCTCAACTGGCCACCTTCACAAAGTACTTTGAGATGGTGTCCAGTTAAGGTCACGAGATTAATAAGTACTTTATATATATATATATATATATATATATATATATATATATATATATATATATATATATATATATATATATATATATATATATATATGTGTGTGTGTGTGTGTGTGTGTGTGTGTGTGTGTGATTACCTAATTGTGATTACCTAATTGTGTTTACGGGAAAGAGCCCAAAGCTCGTATCTTCCCGTCTCCTGATCGGTTCCATTTTAGACTTAGTGATACTTATCGTACCTGTCCTTAAAACTATGGATTGAGATAGCATTAACTACCTCCTTGCTTAGCGAATTCAAATTATCAACTACTCTTACACTGAAAAAGTATTTCCTTACATCCTGCAAAGAAGTTTTCTTACCAAGCTTCAAACTATGACCTCTAGTTCTAGAGCCAGCCATATCGAAATATCGATCCCTATCCACTCTATCATAACCATGAAGGAATTTAAAGACTGTCACCATATCCCCCCTTACTCTTCTAGCTTCGAGTGATGGCAAGTCTAATTCCCTCAGCCTCTCATCATAACCGAGATTGCGTATTTCTGGCACCAGTTTCGTGGCATGTCTTTGAACTTTTTCAAGCTTAGCTATGTGCTTTTTCAAGTGCGGATTCCAAAAGGGGGCTGCATATTCGAGTTTTGGCCTCACATAGGTTACATAAATATTTCTGAACATTTCCTTGTCCATGTGCCTGAAGGCTACCCTTACATTTGATAAGAATGCATATGCTGCCCTTACTACGCCATTTATATGTATTTCTGGAGACAAATCTGCCAGTATGTTTACTCCTAGATCTCTCTCATTTTCTGTCTCTTGAAGTTGTACTCCAGCCACCGAGTAGTCAAGCTTGGGCCTTCTTGCACTTGTACCCATTCTCATTACCTTACATTTTGAGGTATTGAATTTCATTAGCCACTTTTCTGACCACTCATGCAGATTATTTAGATCCTCCTGAAGTTCTCTACCATTGTTCTCGTTTTTTACTTTCTTCACAATCTTTGATCATCTGCAAACATATTCATGAATGAATTTACAGACTCTGGTAGGTCATTTACATATACAAGGAACAAAAGTGGCCCTAAAACTGAACCCTGTGGAACTCCACTACTAACTCTTCTCCATTCAGACACTGAGTGTCTTACTCTAACCCTCTGTTCCCTTCCTTCTAAGTAAGTTTTTATCCATTCCAAAACATTTCCACCTATTCTAGCCATTGAGTGCAGCTTCCTAATAAGTCTCCCATGTGGAACAGTGTCAAATGCTTTCTGGAAGTCTAGGAATATGCAATCTGCCCAGCCCTCTCTTTCCTGTAAGATTTGGCTTACCTCATCATAAAATTCTAATAAGTTTGTTACTGTTGATCTACCTTCTCTGAAGCCATGTGTGTGTGTGTGTGTGTGTGTGTGTGTGTGTGTGTATATATATATATATATATATATATATATATATATATATATATATATATATATATATATATATATATATGCTTCCATATAATGGCTCTGCCATGAGATGCAAACATTTGTCTATTGTAGTGGCTCAGTTGGTAAAGACAGCATGACTTAGTAGCATGCGACGCGAGTTTTAGTCCCTGATGCCCTAAGAATTTTCCGTGAATAATAGTATTATGCACGCACACACACACACACACACACCCTCAGATTGCAGTGATAGAAGCTCAAGGGCCGGTATTAGAGAACATCAACCTTACAGCCACAGAGGTATGCAAAGCCCTGATGGATTTAGATGTTCATAAAGCTACAGGTCCTGATGACATATCCCCCCATGTGCTTAAAAAATGCGCAAACACAATATCAGTGGCACTAAGTATCATATTTAAGGAGTCACTGGAGTCGGGGGAGATTCCAAGATGCTGGAAACAAGCAAATGTGATACCTATCTTCAAAAAGGGAAGGAGGGATACGGCTCTGAACTATAGACCAGTTTCTTTGACCAGCAGAGTTTGCAAAGTTATGGAGAAACTACTAAGGAAACATATCTCTCTTCACTTGGAATCCTTCAACTTTTTGTCAGTGAGGCAACATGGCTTCAGAGAAGGTAGATCAACAGTAACAAACTTATTAGAATTTTATGATGAGGTAAGCCAAATCTTACAGGAGAGAGAGGGCTGGGCAGATTGCATATTCCTAGACTTCCAGAAAGTGCTTGACACTGTTCCACATGGGAGACTTATTAGGAAACTGCAATCAATGGCTAGAATAGGTGGAAATGTTTTGGAATGGATAAAAACTTACTTAGAAGGAAGGGAACAGAGGGTTAGAGTAAGACACTCAGTGTCTGAATGGAGAAGAGTTAGTAGTGGAGTTCCACAGGGTTCAGTTTTAGGGCCACTTTTGTTCCTTGTATATGTAAATGACCTACCAGAGTCTGTAAATTCATTCATGAATATGTTTGCAGATGATGCAAAGATTGTGAAGAAAGTAAAAAACGAGAACAATGGTAGAGAACTTCAGGAGGATCTAAATAATCTGCTTGAGTGGTCAGAAAAGTGGCTAATGAAATTCAGTACTTCAAAATGTAAGGTAATGAGAATGGGTACAAGTGCAAGAAGGCCCAAGCTTGACTACTCGGTGGCTGGAGTACAACTTCAAGAGACAGAAAATGAGAGAGATCTAGGAGTAAACATACTGGCAGATTTGTCTCCAGAAATACATATAAATGGCATAGTAAGGGCAGCATATGCATTCTTATCAAATGTAAGGGTAGCCTTCAGGCACATGGACAAGGAAATATTGAGAAATATTTATGTAACCTATGTGAGGCCAAAACTCGAATATGCAGCCCCCTTTTGGAATCCGCACTTGAAAAAGCACATAGCTAAGCTTGAAAAAGTTCAAAGACATGCCACGAAACTGGTGCCAGAAATACGCAATCTCAGTTATGATGAGAGGCTGAGGGAATTAGATTTACCATCACTGGAAGCTAGAAGAGTGAGGGGGGATATGGTGACAGTCTTTAAATTCCTTCATGGTTATGATAGAGTGGATAGGGATCGATATTTTGATATGGCTGGCTCTAGAACTAGAGGTCATAGTTTGAAGCTTGGTAAGAAAACTTCTTTGCAGGATGTAAGGAAATACTTTTTCAGTGTAAGAGCAGTTGATAATTTGAATTGGCTAAGCGAGGAGGTAGTTAATGCTATCTCAATCCATAGTTTTAAGGACAGGTATGATAAGTATGACTAAGTATAAAATGGAACCGATGAGGAGACGGGAAGATACGAGCTTTGGGCTCTTTCCCGTAAACACAATTAGGTAATCACACACACACACACACACACACACACACACACACACACACACACACACACACACACACACACACGCACACACACACACACACACACACACACACACACACACACACACACACACACACACACACACACACACACACACACACTACTATATATATATATATATATATATATATATATATATATATATATATATATATGAATGGAAGGAAGGAAATCTCCTGATATTTAGTATCCATGAAAGGCATCGGAGAAGACTGCGAAGTATATAAAGGTCTTGAAGAAACACCATGCATCGAATATCCCAGTTGAAGAGTAACATTCTTTTAGTCCAGAATTGATTCTTTGACACAAGTTTCTTCAAGACTTGAAATGCGAGCTTTCGAAGGCTTCAAAATCTTAATTATCTGTATTGGATCAACAATGAGTTTGGGGAAAATATTTGCAACATTGCTAACCTCAGAACGCGCCCCGTCACGTTCTGAGGTTAGCAAGGGCATGAACTCAGGGTAACGATCACATTCGCCAAAAACAAGTCCTTCTCAAGAAGGCAACCGTCCTAGCCCTTGGTAGAAAAGGGAGTCCGTGACGTAAAACCGGAACGAACGAATGAACGAACTACGAATATAAAATTATTGAAATGTATAAACAAAGAATAGAATAACATGAAATTGCTTAATCAGAATAATGAGAGAGAGAGAGAGAGAGAGAGAGAGAGAGAGAGAGAGAGAGAGAGAAGAGAGAGAGAGAGAGAGAGAGAGAGAGAGAGATTGAAATATCCTAAGAAAATAGAAGTTCTTGCTAACTGTAGGGAACTTATAAGTAGATAATAATTTTGAAAGAAGAAGAAGAAGAAGAAGAAGAAGAAGAAGAAGAAGAAGAAGAAGAAGAAGAAGAAGAAGAAGAAGAAGAAGAAGAAGAAGAAGAAGAAGAAGAAGAGAGAGAGAGAGAGAGAGAGAGAGAGAGAGAGAGAGAGAGAGAGAGAGAGAGAGAGAGAGAGAGAGAGAGAGAGAGAGAGAGAGAGAGAGAGAGAGAGAGAGAGAGATCAAACGTCAAGCAAATGATAGATACATATATAATTTTTACCAAAGAAAAATATAACGAAAAAAAGAAATAGGAAAAATTACGCTAATGATCTTGACTGTCCCGTTCATCACTAATTATTAATTTACATAACTTCTCAAAAGACTTTAAACCAGCAAATTTTTCCTGTGGGGTGGGGTAATAACAATACCACCTCCGTAATCCTATGTGTCGTGAACGTCGACTAAATGGGGCGGAGCGGGAGAACTAGGAATTCCCTCCTTTATGTTGTCGTCTTACTAATAGCCGAGAAACGAGGGAGTATTCTGGCAGGAGAGATCCATATCAGAACCCTTGTCACTGGGTGTCTGAATGTGTGTGGTTGTGGTCGAAGTGAGAGTAAAAGGGAGGAGATAGGCTGAATGTTTCTGAATAGAGTAATGGATGTGCTTGCACTGAGTGAAAACAAGTTGAAAGGGAATAGTGAGTTGACAATTGGGAGTGTGGTAGGTAGGGTGTCTGGAGTTGATAGAGGGCGAAGAAGAGAAGGAGTGGCTCTATTGGTATGTGAAGAAATAAATTACTTTATAGTAGGTTGGCCCATGGCAACTTCCGCCAGTTGTTATACTACAACTGAAGGTCTGTTGGGCTTAAACAGGACTGTACAGGACGATTCAATGATAAGTTTTCCTTTAGTTACTGTTCTTTTTCTGTCTACATCAACTCCGAATAGGCTTTGATAGTCGTTACACGTCCCTTGTTATCCCTTCACATCGAACAAATCACAATACTCCCCATCTCTGTTTCTCTTTGCTTTATGTTTTCTTTGTGCCCAGGCGCCAAAAGGGCAATTTCCTTTGCCTGTCCTGGTGTCCAGCTCATAAAAAAGAAACACTGAAATTTAACACCGTTTTATATGTTACAGTTAGTCCTTATTAGAATGGTGGTGAACACAAATATGTAGGAGCTGTAAGGGAATTAAGGCTTGATGCCCTTCCCAACTTCCCGCGGAGGGTTCATTCGCGGATCGTTTACCTCCCGAATCGAGTGCTCTCTCACGACCCCCAAAACTATCAACTAAAAATAACTCGCCTAAAAAATGCAACGTCACTCGTTTATCTCCAGGAACTATGTAAACTGAGACTTGAGTCCGTTCCCACACACACACATACCTAAATGACCATAATATGAGGCCGAGTATGATCAGAATTACTCTTTTTTTATTTTTTTTTTAATTTGGGTAAAGCATGCGATACCGTTATCACGAATGGACAAATCTGTGAAGGCTGAGAGTGTATTCTGGGGTCTTATTTTCGGTCTTATTTTCGGGTCATAATAATAAAAATGATAAGAAATACATTGAAATAATAATGATACAAATAATATATTTTACGGCAAAACTTAGTAGTAGATATGATTTTCATCTCTATTTGCATAATACGTATTAATTATTGAAGTACCCACCGTGGCCAAGTGGTAACACTGGTGACTTTGATTCGTCAGGTCGTGGTGGGTTCGAGGTCCGCCACGGCTTGAGATTAGAAAAGGCATTCACTCAGGGTAACGATCATACTTGCTTAAACCATTTTCCTTCACAAGAAGGCACCGTCATAACCCTATATAGTATGGAAATCCGTGACGTAAAATCAATTGCATATATTGTTTATTGAAGATAGTTATACATTTAGGGTATATAGTTATATAATGAAGTAAAGAGATGTGGTGGAGATGGGGGCTGCGGTCTCTCACTGGCATAGTTCGTGAGTCAGGAAGCAACAAACGAGTGTTCGGTCCCACCGCGGGGCATTCGGAGGGGCAGTCAACTTAAATCCCACAGTTCAAACGTTTGCGTATCAACTCCTATTCGAATGGGGACTAATTTTAGCTCATACAGCTGTGTGTTATAAAGATATAATGAGGGTACCATTCATAATATTAGCTACAAAAGTAAAGAATATCAACATAGCCGTTGACGAACATACAGAAAGGACAAGTCTTTTTATTATTTTTTCTATCAAGGGGTAAGACGGTGCTTCTTGCAAAGGACTTTGGTTTTGGCAAGTGCCACTGTTACCCCGAGTGATCGCCATCTTAACTTCACACTGTGGCGGGCCTCAAATCCACGACCTGACGCGCTGACTTCGCATTCACGAGGTCGAAAGATCGGTTCCCGTCAAAGACCGAGAGTTTAAGCTGTTTACTTGCAGGAACTGCTGTGGTTGGACACCACAGTGGGGGGTTGGGGCTTGCCCTGGCTGACGAAATGGAAATAAAGTTTGTTTGTTTTGTTTGTTTGTTTTGTGTATAAGTGGAATAGCTGAGTCAAAGCTAAATACCCTAACTTGTTGCAGAAAGAATATTCAGAGGAGTGGATTCCCTGTCCCTCGCTCCTCCGCATTTTTTAATTTTTACAACACGCTAGGGAACACGAAGGAAGCATTCTTGCCCTCCTCCCTCAGGAGAAGTCTTTATGATAATTATTATAAATCTTACTTCATACTGCTGTCTCCCAGTACTTTGTGTTCTTTAAATGTCTAGAGTTTCATGTATCACTATTAAATGCCAATCAAAAGGGGTGGACACAGACAGGATCAAACAGGTGGATTAAGTCTGTTTTTCTTATTAGAAGACTGTTTTTTGTTGACAAATAAATATTTCTTTAATTGTCTGTTAATGAAAAGTGCTAAACGGAGTTTTTTTTTACCCAATGTGAAATTTTCTGGGCATCCTATGAGAGTTTTTGGCTTGAATCAGTTCTGCCACAAGATCCCCTAGGCCAGTGATTTTTAACCAGGGGTAAATTTACCCCCCAAAGTTAAAATGTAAACTTGGTAAGGAGTAAATATTTGATACCTGTTCAGGTAATCCTAAAATTTGCAGAGATCGTAACCTCGGGAATGGAGGCGTACATCCCCTCCTCGATAATAACTTTTTCTCCCCCTAATTTTTTGTTTGACTGTGCCTGCTCCTTAGCTATTCAGGCCAAGTATCGGGCACACCAGTCGTACCAAACCTCGCCTTATGATTAAATTTGCTCTGCTTTTATTGTTGCTAGGAATCGCTGTACTGCTCAGATACAAAGGTCTAAGGCTTCCTTTATAAGATGGTAAGTTGATGACCATAACTTTTCTTCCACTGACAAATGTTTCTGATCCTTAGTCAAAGACCTCTCGAAAAACTACTGTAACTCAAACTTTCTCCCTCTCATTCGTTCTGCTGGTTCTATAGCTTGCTCTCCCACTGACAAAGCCACTCTCTTTGGCTCTCATTTTTCTGCCAAGTCTTCTATAAACGATTCCAGGGCACCTGTCCCTCAATCTTTAACCCTCTTTAACCCTATGCCCTCCTTTAGGAGTTTGCAGATGAACTGGCTTCCGTACTTTGTCGTCTTTTTCTCCTCATTTTCTCAACCAGTATCTATCCTTGATCTTGGAAGCATGCTCTAGTTCAGCATGTTCCTAAGAAGGGTGACCGCTCTATTCCTTCAAACTACTGACCTATTTCTAAAGTTTTCAAAACTTAGCTCAGTGCTCACTTCTTGAAATGTCTTGAATCTAACTCACTTATCTCTGATCACCAGTAAGGTTTCCTCAAGGCATAATCCATTGGTGAACTCCTGTCCTATCTTACTCATGTATGGCCATCTTCTCTGAGAAACTATGGGGAATCCTTTGTCGTCGCCTTTAATATCTCTAAGGCTTTGCAGAGTCTGGCACTAGGCTCTGTTGGCCAAACTCCTTGCCTGTGTTTTTTGCCCCTTCTCTCTGTTCTCTGCTTTCCAGTTTTTTCTGCCTGTTTTATATCTGTGGTTGTTAAAAGATGCAACATCTAGCCCATTCCCTATAACCAGTGGTGTTCCACATGATTCTTTCCTTTCTCCTACTCTGTTCCTTCTCTTCATCAATGATCTTTAGGTCCCATCTTCCTCTCTTTTTCACGCCTTTGCTGGCGATTCTACCTTTCATTTTCCCTCTCCCTTTTCTTCACAACCTTCATCTGGTACTCGTAATCAGTCTCATATCACTCCCTTTCTACTCTCAACTCCGATTTGCGGAGGGTATCAGAGTGGGGTACCCTAATTTTAGTTAAATTTCATGCCTCTAAAACGCAGTTTCTGGCTATCTCTTTATCTTCTCCTCCTTATAACTCTATTGTCTTCGAAACCAATGAAATTTACCCTCTTAATTCTATTAACATATTAGGAATCCTTATAGCCTCTAACATGTCGTGGAGGAATCACAAAATCCAAATTTCAAAATCTGCATCCAAAAGATTGGGGGTTTACTTGTGTTTTCGACATTACATTAACTCTTTAAAGTTACCTAAAATTTATAAAGGTCTGATCTGTCCCTGCTTATAATACTGCTCACACATTTGGGATACTTCTTTTTATACCTATCTCCTTGATGGGGTTGAATCTAAGGCAGTCAGACTCATTAATGACCCTCCTCTTTGCTTCTCATCTGGTTTCTTTTTCTCTTTGCTATAAGGTATCATCCCTTTCTCTTTTCTATTGTTACTACTTTCATCTCTGCTCGGATGAGTTGCCGAGTTGCATCCCTTCACCACTGGCTAGGCCGCATAACACTCGCCATGTGGCCTCGTCTCACAGGTACTGTGTGGAGATTTGTAGCTCGCTGATTGGTCGGTGCAATGACTGCTTCCCATCTACCTCCAGACTTTGGAACTCTCTTCTTCTTTCTGTCTATCCTAGTTCTCATAACCTATCTTCCTTCAAAAAGCGGATCTATCGTCATCTCTAGGCCTAATCCTGCCATATATCTAGGTCCTCAGTACTTTGATTTATCTTTCAGTCTGTCCTTTTCCTTTATGTATCATTACCTCATCTCTGCCTTGCCTCTTTTTCTTTCCATCGTCTTAATGTTCTTCATGCCCGGGCCTTTATTGATCTGGCAGTTTTCTCACCTGTCCCGGTGTCACAGTCATAAAAAAATAGAAAAAATCATCCTCATTCCCCGTCTAGAATAGAAAAAAAATATGCAGAGTGGGGGGCTAAATAGCAAAATATATTGACCTAGGGGGTAAATGGCTGAGGAAGCATTGAGAATCCCTGGTCCATACCAATTATATTATGTTTAACCTGTGACGCTATATAACATCCATTTGGTATCCTTTAATCCCTGTCTGATCCCTGATGCTATGGGATTTAGTGATGTGACAACTTATGAATACACACGCACACACACACACCACGAGTATGCGCGCACTGTATAAACGCATTTTGTTTTTTCTATCTGTTTATTCTTATTGTTTGTTATTTTCTAGTTTGTTTTTTCTTTGTGCGTGTGTCTTGCTCTCACTGGGAGATGTATGCTCTTGTATGAAAATAATGAGTATTTTGTCTCATTATTATTATTATTATTATTATTATTATTATTATTATTATTATTATTATTATTATTATTATTATTATTATAATGATGATGATAATAATAAAAATAATAATAATAATAATAATAATAATAATAATAATAATAATAATAATAATAATAATAATAATAATAATAATTATAAAAATAATAATAATAATAATAATAATAATAATAATAATAATAATAATAATAATAATAATAATAATAATTATTATTATTATTATTATTATTATTATTATTATTATTATTATTATTATTATTATTATTATTATTATTACAGGTCTGCATCAAGGGTCTGCTTTGAGCCCATATCTATTTGATCTGATCATGGATGTAGTAACCCAGGGTATTAGAGATCAGTCGCCATGGTGTATGCTTTTTGCAGATGACATCGTGCTGTGTAGCAACAGACGAGAGGTAGTGGAGGAGAAGCTTGAGGAGTGGAGAAGAGTGATGGAGGATGGAGGACTGAGAATCAGCTGGAAGAAGACAGAGTACTTGAGGTTGAAAGATGATGAGGATGGGGAGGTCAATTTGCAGGGGGAAGGTGTTGAAAAGAGTTGAAAAGTTCAATTATTTGGGATCAGCAGTAGCAGAGGATGGTGACCTAGAGTCAGAAATAATCCACAGCATACAAGCGGGATGGAAGAACTGGAAGAAAGTGTCTGGGGGTGCTGTGCGACAGGAGAATAGGGATTAATTTGAAGGGTAAAGTGCATAAGACAGTTGTGAGACTTGCGATGATGTATGGAGCAGAGGCATGGGCAATAAAGCAGACACAAGAGAAAAAGCTGGATGTGGTAGAGATGAGGATGTTGAGATGGATGAGTGGGGTGACAAGAAGCGATAAGATCAAAAACGAGGTAATTAGAGGTACCTCAAAAATTAGAGAAATATCAGATAAGATACAAGAAAGTAGACTAAGTTGGTATGGTCATGTCGTTAGAAGGGATGATCAGTATGTTGGGAGGAGGGTGATGGAAATAGATATACATGGTAGGAGAGGGAGGGGAAGACCAAATCGTAGGTGGGTGGATTGCATCAATGACGACTTGAGGTCTGATGGTTTGTTGGGTGATGAGGTATGGTAAAGGAATATATGGTGAACACTGGCCAGAAACATCGACCCCACGTGGAAGTGGGAAAGATGTAGACGAATTATTATTATTATTATTATTATTGTTATTATTATTATTATTATTATTATTATTATTATTATTATTATTATTATTATTATTATTATTATTATTATTATTATTATTATTTTGTTTGTCACTTTATTTTCTCCGTGTTTCTCACTCAGGCAGATTAGTACTCATATACACAAGTTTAATTGTAGTTTTTTCTTTCCTTCGGGTCTCTTTGTTCATTTATATTATGTATAAATTTATTTTCATCTCCGTTTATCGTGTTTGTGTATTTTGGTACCCACGTAGGCAAGCATATTACCACTGAAACGTAATTTTTTATTTCCTAGCCTTTTTTTTTGTTCGTGTCCATTTTTGTAACTTGTGTATAATTATCCAGCTTTGTAAGGCGGGTCCGAACCAACCACGGGCGGAAGGGCTTCCAGCGTTAATCCCACAGCTCCAACATATGTGTGTCCACCCCCAAGCGAATGAGGTTTAACTTTGACATATAAAACGGTGCATTGCCTGCTACAGCTAATTCTCTGAGCTCGAAACCATCTCTTTCCATAGTGGAAAAGTGAATCTCTCACTAAATTATGCCAAAGGGTTAGGGAAAAAAGTAATTGCATTTTTAGTTTGCGAGGACTTGGCAACTTAGTGAGTTCCGAACCCCTGGCAACTTTGTAAGTATATTGAGTACACACTTCTAGAGGGCAAGTTATGTTTTTTTTTCTTTTTGGCGTAAGACTTACCCATTTTAGAGCTTACAGTTAATTAATATCATTATTTGCCTGCAGTTGGCACTTGTGTACTCACAGTACTGTTGAGTTTTCTTGGACAAGTAAAAGATAGCCGTCATTGCTGTCCCTTTCACATCCACCACATGACTGAATGAAAGGAAATAATAAGTATTTAATAATTTTGCAAGAAGACAAAAAAGAGAAGTAGAAGAAGGAGATTATGAATGACTATTAATATGACAATGAATGTAGTAAACAAGTCATTTCACCGTGATAAAGTTACTTTAGCAAATAAGCGAACCACTTGTATTATGGCTTATGCTTGCTTGCTTGCCTGGTTGCTTATATGAACTGTCTCGTTAAATAAAATTATGAACTGTTGGGTCTCTTCTTGCCCAATAACTGGGCATAGTGTGTGTTTATTGCGCGATGTCATGCAGTTATCTTGACTGAATGGTTATTGTGTGTCCTTGTTATTAAGGTACATCCTCTCATGCTGATATGCCTATTGTCAGGACTGAGAGTAAGTTAGTGTTCTTCTTCTTCTTCATATTATTATTTTTATTATTTTTATTATTATTATTATTATTATTATTATTATTATTATTATTATTAGTAGTATAGT
>JAXCGZ010002663.1:20000-41839 GCA_037179515.1 Halocaridina rubra
GGGGATATTGTGACAGTCTTTAAATTCCTTCATGGTTATGATAGAGTGGATAGGGATCGATATTTTGATATGGCTGGCTCTAGAACTAGAGGTCATAGTTTGAAGCTTCGTAAGAAAACTTCTTTGCAGGATGTAAGGAAATACTTTTTCAGTGTAAGAGTAGTTGATAATTGGAATTGGCTAAGCGAGGAGGTAATTAATGCTATCTCAATCCATAGTTCTAAGGACAGGTATGATAAGTATGACTAAGTATAAAATGGAACCGATGAGGAGACGGGAAGATACGAGCTTTGGGCTCTTTCCCGTAAACACAATTAGGTAAGCACAATTAGGTAATCACACACACACACACACACACACACACACACACACACACACACACACACACACACACACACACTCAGTGGCACTAAGTATCATATTTAAAAAGTCACTGGAGTCAGGGGAGATTCCAAGATGCTGGAAACAAGCAAATGTGATACCTATCTTCAAAAAGGGAAGGAGGGATACGGCTCTGAACTATAGACCACTTTCCTTGACCAACATAGTTTGCAAAGTTATGGAGAAACTACTAAGGAAACATATCTCTCTTCACTTGGAATCCTTCAACTTTTTGACAGTGAGGCAACATGGCTTCAGAGAAGGTAGATCAACAGTAACAAACTTATTAGAATTTTATGATTAGGTAAGCCGAATCTTACAGGAAAGAGAGGGCTGGGCAGATTGCATATTCCTAGACTTCCAGAAAGCATTTGACACTGTTCCACATGGGAGACTTATTAGGAAGCTGCAAGCAATGGCTAGAATAGGTGGAAATATTTTGGAATGGATAAAAACTTACTTAGAAGGAAGGGAACAGAGGGTTAGAGTAAGACACTCGGTGTCTGAATGGAGAAGAGTTAGTAGTGGAGTTCCACAGGGTTCAGTTATAGGGCCACCTTTGTTCCTTGTATATGTAAATGACCTACCAGAGTCTGTAAATTCATTCATGAATATGTTTGCAGATGATGCAAAGATTGTGAAGAAAGTAAAAAACGAGAACAATGGTAGAGAACTTCAGGAGGATCTAAATAATCTGCATGAGTGGTCAGAAAAGTGGCTAATGAAATTCAATACTTCAAAATGTAAGGTAATGAGAATGGGTACAAGTGCAAGAAGGCCCAAGCTTGACTACTCGGTGGCTGGAGTACAACTTCAAGAGACAGAAAATGAGAGAGATCTAGGAGTAAACATACTAGCAGTTTTGTCTCCAGAAATACATATAAATGGCATAGTAAGGGCAGCATATGCATTCTTATCAAATGTAAGGGTAGCCATCAGGCACATGGACAAGGAAATGTTCAGAAATATTTATGTAACCTATGTGAAGCCAAAACTCGAATATGTAGCCCCCTTTTGGAATTCACACTTGAAAAAGCACATAGCTAAGCTTCAAAAAGTTCAAAGACATGCCACGAAACTGATGCCAGAAATACGCAATCTCATTTATGATGAGAGGCTGAGGGAATTAGACTTACCATCATTCGAAGCTAGAAGACTGAGGGGGGAATATGGTGACAGTCTTTAAATTCTTTCATGGTTATGCTAGAAAGGATAGGGATCGATATTTTGATATGGCTGGCTGTAGAACTAGAGGTCAGAGTTTGAAGCTTCGTAAGAAAACTTCTTTGCAGGATGTAAGGAAATACTTTTTCAGTGTAAGAGTAGTTGATAATTGGAATTGGCTAAGCGAGGAGGTAATTAATGCTATCTCAATCCATAGTTCTAAGGACAGGTATGATAAGTATGACTAAGTATAAAATGGAACCGATGAGGAGACGGGAAGATACGAGCTTTGGGCTCTTTCCCGTAAACACAATTAGGTAAGCACAATTAGGTAATCACACACACACACACACACACACACACACACACACACACTCAGTGGCACTAAGTATCATATTTAAAAAGTCACTGGAGTCAGGGGAGATTCCAAGATGCTGGAAACAAGCAAATGTGATACCTATCTTCAAAAAGGGAAGGAGGGATACGGCTCTGAACTATAGACCACTTTCCTTGACCAACATAGTTTGCAAAGTTATGGAGAAACTACTAAGGAAACATATCTCTCTTCACTTGGAATCCTTCAACTTTTTGACAGTGAGGCAACATGGCTTCAGAGAAGGTAGATCAACAGTAACAAACTTATTAGAATTTTATGATTAGGTAAGCCGAATCTTACAGGAAAGAGAGGGCTGGGCAGATTGCATATTCCTAGACTTCCAGAAAGCATTTGACACTGTTCCACATGGGAGACTTATTAGGAAGCTGCAAGCAATGGCTAGAATAGGTGGAAATATTTTGGAATGGATAAAAACTTACTTAGAAGGAAGGAAACAGAGGGTTAGAGTAAGACACTCGGTGTCTGAATGGAGAAGAGTTAGTAGTGGAGTTCCACAGGGTTCAGTTATAGGGCCACTTTTGTTCCTTGTATATGTAAATGACCTACCAGAGTCTGTAAATTCATTCATGAATATGTTTGCAGATGATGCAAAGATTGTGAAGAAAGTAAAAAACGAGAACAATGGTAGAGAACTTTAGGAGGATCTAAATAATCTGCATGAGTGGTCAGAAAAGTGGCTAATGAAATTCAATACTTCAAAATGTAAGGTAATGAGAATGGGTACAAGTGCAAGAAGGCCCAAGCTTGACTACTCGGTGGCTGGAGTACAACTTCAAGAGACAGAAAATGAGAGAGATCTAGGAGTAAACATACTAGCAGTTTTGTCTCCAGAAATACATATAAATGGCATAGTAAGGGCAGCATATGCATTCTTATCAAATGTAAGGGTAGCCATCAGGCACATGGACAAGGAAATGTTCAGAAATATTTATGTAACCTATGTGAAGCCAAAACTCGAATATGTAGCCCCCTTTTGGAATTCACACTTGAAAAAGCACATAGCTAAGCTTCAAAAAGTTCAAAGACATGCCACGAAACTGATGCCAGAAATACGCAATCTCATTTATGATGAGAGGCTGAGGGAATTAGACTTACCATCATTCGAAGCTAGAAGACTGAGGGGGGATATGGTGACAGTCTTTAAATTCTTTCATGGTTATGCTAGAAAGGATAGGGATCGATATTTTGATATGGCTGGCTGTAGAAGTAGAGGTCAGAGTTTGAAGCTTCGTAAGAAAACTTCTTTGCAGGATGTAAGGAAATACTTTTTCAGTGTAAGAGTAGTTGATAATTGGAATTGGCTAAGCGAGGAGGTAGTTAATGCTATCTCAATCCATAGTTTTAAGGACAAGTATGATAAGTAGCACAAAGTATAAAATGGAACTGATGAGGAGACGGGAAGATACGAGCTTTGGGCTCTTTCCCGTAAGCACAATTAGGTAAGCACAATTAGGTAAGCACACACACATACACATACACATACACACACACACACAAGGAATTTCTTGTTGCTCGCATAAATACTGGGTCAGAGAGCATTATAATAACTGTTGTATACAACCCACCAAGGAACCAAAATAGGCTTGAAGTTTATGAGGCAAGTCATATAGGTACTATTGAACTCATAAACTCAGTTGTTAACATGGCACGGGAAAAAGAATGTAGGATTTTGATTATGGGAGACTTTAATCATAAAGAGATAGATTGGATAAATCTTGACCCACACAGTGGTGAGGACTCATTCGGGGCAAGATCCCTAGATTGCGTACAAGGGAATTTCCTACACCAACATGTAATGGAACCAAGAAGGGCCAGGGGTGGGGATGAGCCATCACTACTTGATCTAGTGTTCACAGATAATGTGTTGGATATTGAAAAAATTGAGTATGAACCACCAATTGGAAAGAGTGACCACTGTGTGATGTTGATGGAGTATATCATTGAAGATATTCTTCCTGAGAGTAGAGGCACTGAGGACATGAGGAGGAACTATCCGAAAGGAGATTACATCAAAATGAATGAGCTTTTTGCAGTTATTGACTGGAGATCCTTATTTTACAACAAATCTGTTCAAGAAATGTATGACATCTTTTGTGAGAAATATGGGAAGATAGTAGATTGCTGCATACCTGTCACCAAAGTAGGTGTAATTCATGCCAGAGAGAAATGGTTCGATAATGGGTGTAAAAGAGCTAAGGAGTGGAGAGACAAATGCTGGAAAAGGTATAGGAGGAGAAAAAACATAAATGCCTGGCAAACCTACAAAAGAGCAAGAAATGACTACCTATGTAAAAGGAGAGAGGCAGAGAGAGACTATGAGAGGGACATCACCAGGAAGGCTAAAGAAAATCCCAAGCTTTTCCACAGCTTTATCAGAGGAAAACTGAAGGTAAAAGAACAGGTTTTAAGGCTAAAGAGAGCGGATGGAAGCATCACTGAGACGGATGAAGAGATCTGCAAAGAATTGAACAAGGAGTTTCAGTCAGTATTTACAGTAGAAAATACCCCACCCCCTCAGATTGCAGTGATAGAAGCTCAAGGGCCGGTATTAGAGAACATCAACCTTACAGCCACAGAGGTATGCGAAGCGCTGATGGATTTAGATGTTCATAAAGCTACTGGTCCTGATGACATATCCCCTCATGTGCTTAAAAAATGCGCAAACACAATATCAGTGGCACTAAGTATCATATTTAAGGAGTCACTGGAGTCGGGGGAGATTCCAAGATGCTGGAAACAAGCAAATGTGATACCTATCTTCAAAAAGGGAAGGAGGGACACGGCTCTGAACTATAGACCAGTTTCCTTGACCAGCATACTTTGCAAAGTTATGGAGAAACTACTAAGGAAACATATCTCTCTTCACTTGGAATCCTTCAACTTTTTGTCAGTGAGGCAACATGGCTTCAGAGAAGGTAGATCAACAGTAACAAACTTATTAGAATTTTATGAAGAGGTAAGCCAAATCTTACAGGAAAGAGAGGGCTGGGCAGATTGCATATTCCTAGACTTCCAGAAAGCGTTTGACACTGTTCCACGTGGGAGACTTATTAGGAAGCTGCAATCAATGGCTAGAATAGGTGGAAATGTTTTGGAATGGATAAAAACTTACTTAGAAGGAAGGGAACAGAGGGTTAGAGTAAGACACTCAGTGTCTGAATGGAGAAGAGTTAGTAGTGGAGTTCCACAGGGTTCAGTTTTAGGGTCACTTTTGTTCCTTGTATATGTAAATGACCTACCAGAGTCTGTAAATTCATTCATGAATATGTTTGCAGATGATGGAAAGATTGTGAAGAAAGTAAAAAACGAGAATAATGGTAGAGAACTTCAGGAGGATCTAAATAATCTGCATGAGTGGTCAGAAAAGTGGCTAATGAAATTCAATACTTCAAAATGTAAGGTAATGAGAATGGGTACAAGTGCAAGAAGGCCCAAGCTTGACTACTCGGTGGCTGGAGTACAACTTCAAGAGACAGAAAATGAGAGAGATCTATTAGTAAACATACTGGCAGATTTGTCTCCAGAAATACATATAAATGACATAGTAAGGGCAGCATATGCATTCTTATCAAATGTAAGGGTAGCCTTCAGGCACATGGACAAGGAAATGTTCAGAAATATTTATGTAACCTATGTGAGGTCAAATCTTGAATATGCAGCCCCCTTTTGGAATCCGCACTTGAAAAAGCACATAGCTAAGCTTGAAAAAGTTCAAAGACATGCCACGAAACTGGTGCCAGAAATACGCAATCTCAGTTATGATGAGAGGCTGAGGGAATTAGACTTACCATCACTCGAAGCTAGAAGAGTGAGGGGGGATATGGTGACAGTCTTTAAATTCCTACATGGTTATGATAGAGTGGATAGGGATCGATATTTTGATATGGCTGGCTCTAGAAGTAGAGGTCATAGTTTGAAGCTTCGTAAGAAAACTTCTTTGCAGGATGTAAGGAAATACTTTTTCAGTGTAAGAGTAGTTGATAATTGGAATTGGCTAAGCGAGGAGGTAGTTAATGCTATCTCAATCCATAGTTTTAAGGACAGGTATGATAAGTATCACTAAATATAAAATGGAACCGATGAGGAGACGGGAAGATACGAGCTTTGGGCTCTTTCCCGTAAACACAATTAGGTAATCACACACAAAGATTGTGAAGAAAGTATGAAACTAGAACAATGGTAGAGAACTTCGGGAAGATTTAAATAGTCTCCATGAGTGGTCAGAAAAGTGGCTAATGAAATTCAATACTTCAAAATGTAAGGTAATGAGAATGGGTACAAGTGCAAGTAGGCCCAGGCTTGACTACTCGGTGGCAGGAGTACAACTTCAAGAGACAGAGAATGAGAGAGATCTAGGAGTAATAGGTAATCACACAGCTTTTATTAACCTGACTATTTTTCCACACCTTGCTAAAACAATATCCTTCCCATGAAGGTCAGTTTAATAGTCAAGTTATTATACAAAATAAATGAACAAATAAATAAATAAATAGAAAAAAAACCTGTCAACATTAGTTGATTTAAGTTACCAAGTAGCATAGTTGTCTCTTTTTTTTTTTTGCCCTTTTCTTTTATTAAATTTTTCGTTAAAACTGAGTTAGATTTTTTGTATGCACAATTGTGACAAGTTCTGATCCGGTGATAAGATATCTTGGTTAACAATTCACTAATCTTTTATTTTTGAAATAAACGGTTTAGCAGTAAAAAATAAAATATTATAGAAACAGGTGTTGGATTTTGTTCATGTTTTTTATTACCAAAGTCAAACTTTAAGTTAGGACGTGTGTTACCAGAAAAATATTTCACTAAGGAGATTAATTAAGTAACTAAATTAGTATTCATAACAAGATATAGCAAGTCTGTGTGAGGTAAATAAAAGCATTTTTTTCTGTATTCGGTGTCTCTAACTCCTCCGTCCAGTGATTGTGAGAGGGGTGGTAGAGGATCCCAGGGGTTGTAGGAAAGAAAGTATCTCTTAGGATCTGAAACAAAAAGTCAGGGACTTTGCGACCCTTGTAATAAACCTGGATGATGAAATTCAGAAAATGGATAGAAAAATGAAAGAGAATGAAACTCTTAAAGAGATAATAAGAACTTTAGAGGAATTTAACAAGGCACGAAGGAAAGAGAGAAAAGAACTAGAAAAACTTATAAAAAAGCTGGAAGAAGAAAAAGGTGAACTAGAAATCAGAATAACAATAAACAAATGATTGATAGCCTGAACGAAGTGAATGTAACTTTATTGCTCTCTTCTGAGCTAGACGAGATTGCAGCTTGGAATGTCAAGATTAAGAAAAACACTGAACAGTTTAGAATAGAGTTTCAGGAGCTAAATACGGATCATGAAACATTACAAGTTCCTTTCCAGATGCAGTAAAGCAAAATGTGTCAGTAAAAGATACAGTGAGAGAGATGGCACTGAAAAATGTAAATTTAGTTGACTACAAAGAATAGTAACAGAAATATTAAAGATGTTGTGATTGAAAGGGCTAATCCACTTATCAAGCAGGCACTTGGTAAAGAGCAGTTAGTGGTAATCTCAGGCATAAGTGAATCCCAGGAGTCAACATGGCAGGGGAGACTTGAATATAATAGAGCTCGGGTTTTAGACCTGATAAAAAAGCTTGGAGTAGAATGTGGTTCAGAGAATATTGTAAGCATTCACCAAATTGGTAAATATTCAAGGGAGGGAAAGGCAAGAATAATGAAAGTAGCCTTTGAGAGAGGGGACACATGTAGAGAAGTATTGATGTGGGAAAAACCCTACAAGACCATCAAGAATTCAAAGCAGTGTTCATTAGACCATACAGGAAGAGATGGAAAGGACCAAACACTTGTTGCAAGAAGCTAGAAGGTTTAGTGGGGGAAGAAAAGTAGAGCGAAGAAAATTTTTTGTTTCAGAGCTCTTTCAGGGCATGCATCCTCATTGATTCTGTTGTACACCTATGCTGATAGGGTAGCTGGTAAGGCATTAGAAATTAAAGCATAGTAAGGCAGATATTGTAGCGGTTACCGAGACTAAGTTAAGTGTGGACATAAACAGTGTCACAGTTTTCCCAAGGGCTTCAAATTATAAAGGACTGAAAGATCTGAGAGGACTGTTGGAGGAATAGCATTGCTCATAAGTGAAAAATTTCATGTTGAAGAAATAAACTTTGCTATAGAAAGTGACTTCAAGGAATTTCTTGTTGCTCGCATAAATACCGGGTCAGAGAGCATTAAAATAACTATTGTATATAACCCACCAATGAACTACTATAGGCTAGACGATTATAAGGAAAGTCGTATAGGCACTATCGAAGTCATAAACTCAGTTGTTAACATCGCACGAAAGAGAAAGTGTAGGATTTTGATTATGGGAAATTTTAATCATTGGGGAGGGGGCAAGATTTCTAGATTGTGTACAAGGGAATTTCCTACACTAACATGCACTGGAACCAATGAGGGCCAGGGGTGGGGATGAGCCATCTCTGCTTGATATAGTATTCACAGATAATGTGTTAGATATTGAAGAACACTGAGTATGTACCACCAGTTGGAAAAAGCAACTACTGTGTGTTGTTGATGGAGTATATCATCGAATATGTTTTGCCTGAAAGTTGAGGCACTGAGAAGAATGCAAGGAGGAATTATCCAAAAGAAGATTACAGCAAAATTGATGAGCTTTTTGCAGTTATTAACTGGAGGACCTTATTTAACAACAAATCTGTACAAGAAATTTAAAAAATATTTTGTGAGGAATATGGGAAGACAGTCACTCATTGCATGCCTTCCACCAAAATAGGAATTATTCATGCTAGAGAGAGTTTAGTTATGAGTGTAGGAGAGACAAATGCTCGAAAAGGTGTAGGAGGAGAAAAAACATAACTGCCTGGCAGACTTTTAAAAGAGCAAGAAATGTTTACCTAAGTAAAAGAAGTGAGGCAGAGAAAGATTATGAAATGGATATCACCAGGAAGGCTAAAGAAAATCCCAGTCTTTTCCACAACTTTATTAGAGGAAAACTGAAGGTCAAAGAACAGGTATTATAGTTAAAAAAAAAAAAAGTGGATGGAAGCATTGCTGAGACAGATGAAGAGATCTGCAAAGAATTGAACAAGGAGTTTCATTCATTAATTACAGCCAAAAATACCCCCACCCCCTCAGAGTGAAGAGAAAGAAGTTCATGGGCCGGTATTAAAACATCTTTTCAGCCACAGAGGTAGGCAAAGCGTTGATGGAATTAGATGCCCATGAAATTATAGGCCCCTCTACCAATATCAGTGGCGCTATGCATCATATTTGAAAAGTCACTTGAATCTGGAGAGATTCTAAGATGCTGGAAGCAAGCAAGTGTGGTAACTATCTTTGAAAGGGGAAGGAGGGATACAACTCTAAACTATAGACCTGTTTCCTTACCAGCATTATCTGCAGAGTTATGGAGAAAGTACAAAGAAAACACATCTCTCTTCACTTGGAATCCTTCAACTTTTGGTCAGTTAGACAACATGGCTTCAGAGTAGGCAGATCAACAGTAACACACCTAATAGTATTTTATGATGAGGTAAGTCGGATCTTACAGGATAGAGAGGGCTGGGCAGATTGCATATTTCTAGATTTTCAAAAGGGATTTGATATTGTCCCACACTGGAGATCAGTTAAGAAGCTGCAAGTAATGGAGAAAATAGGTGGAAATGTCTTGGATTGGATAAAAGCTTACTTACAAGAAAGGGAGCGGAGTATTATGGTAAGACTCTTATTATCTGAATGGTGAAGGATTAATAGTGGTGTTCCACAAGATTCAGCTTTAGGGCCACTTTTTTCCTTGTATACATTCATGACCTACCAGAGTCTGCAAATTCATTCTTGAATATGTTTGCAGATGATGCAAATACAGTGAAGAAAGTAAGAGATGAGATCAATGATAGAGAACTTCAGGAAGACCTGAATAGTCTGTATGAATGGTCAGAAAAGTGGCTAATGAATTTCAGTACTTCAAAATGTAAGGTAATGAGAATGGGTACAAGTGCGAAAAGGTCCAAGCTTCGATACTCAATAGCATAAGCAGAACTTCAAGAGACAGAGAGAGATCTAAGAGTAAATATTCTGTCAGATTTGTCTCTGGAAATGCATAAATGGCTAGTTAGGGCAGCATATGCTTTCTTAGCAAATGTAAGAGTAGCCTTCAGACATGTGGACAAGGAAATGTTCAGAAATATTTATATGACTTATGTGAGACCAAAGCTTGAAAATTCACCCCCAATTTGGAATCCACACTTGAAAAAGCACATAAATAAGCTGGAGAATGTTCAAAGACATGCCATGAAGCCGGCGCCAGAAATACGCAATCTCAGTTATGAGGAGAGGCTGAAGGAATTAGACTTCATATTACTCGAAGCTCGAAGAATGAGGGGGAATATGGTGACTTCTTTTAAATTCCTTCATGGTTATGACAGAATGTATAGGGATTGATAGTTAGATATGGCTGGCTTTAGAACTAGAGATCATAGTTTGAAGCTTCTTAAGAAAATTTCTTTCGCAAGTACTTTTTTTAGTGTAAGAGTAGTTGATGATTGGAATTCGTTAAGCGAGGAGGTGGTTAATGCTAACTCAATTCATAGTTTTAAGGGCAAATAAGATAACTATCTCTGAGTCTAAAAATGGAACCGACCAGGAGATGGAGAGCTATTAGCATAGGGCTCTTTCCCCGTAAGCACAATTAGGTAATTACCATTTGGTAAGTACACATATGCGCAGATTTATATTTACCCACCTCTTTTACATAGACAAGTCTTTTCAATTACCCTTGCTTGTATTATTTTAGTTTCATGTTATACGTTTGTTTTATTCCTTTTTTAGTTTTTTAGTTTTTAATTATCAAACCCAATATTGCCTCTAGCTCACATACACGCAGATATAATTTGACAAATCTTAGTTACACAGACACGTCGTTTCAATTACTCCTGCTAGTATATATGCAATTGTATTTTATGCATTTGCTCTACTCTATTTAACTTTTTTTTTCTTTACATTATCAAAACCAATATTGCCTAACAGACAGCCGCGCAGATTCATTTTGACAGACTTCACCAACAAACAAATTGTTTCAAATATCGCATATGAACTTGCATATTGTGCATTTGCTTTACAATTTTTTTCTACCTTTTCATTCCAGTTTTGATGCACGTACCCAGAATGGTCGTCACTGGATAGACGAAGTCGTTTTAGGGGATCGATCTCAGTTCATCTCAAACGTTCCAGAGCCCTACCTCAGACTACAGCGGATCCAACCTCAGGATGAAGGCGTCTACATTTGCAGAGTGGATTACAGGCGCAAACCCACACTACGAGGAAAGACGCAACTCTCTGTTATCAGTAAGTCAGACGCGTTATTATTATTTTTATTATTTTATTATTATTATTATTATTATTATTATTATTATTATTATTATTATTATTATTATTATTATTATTATTATTATTATTAGCCAAGCAACAAGCCTAGTTTGAAAAATCAAAGATGACTCCAGCAGGGGAGGCAGCATGGTGAAGAAAAGGAAAAAGAAGAGATATTAAATGGTGCACGTCTAATTGCAATACAGGCATTATAAACGTTTTCCGTATCAATAACACCCAATTAGTGTTTCAAGTTTTAATTTTTGCAAACTTCCTGAGGTCATGTTGGTATTTGTGTTTTTCCTCTCTTGAGAACAGTTCCACTTGGTGTGTCAACTATATTTATGTTCTTCATGAATGCTTTACAGTAGTCTTAGACTTTTCCACATCTAGGGAACCCTTTAGCGTTTCAAGTTTTACATTTTGTAGTCTTCTCTTGAGGTCAGGACATATTGATATCTGTGTTTTTTCCTTTCATGAGAACAGTTCCACCTGGTCTACCTACCATTTTAGCCGATGGAAGAGAGAAAGATGGCGAATCGGATGTCATCGGGCCTTACAACGAAGGAACATACCTCAACATCACCTGTAAAGTCGTTGGTGGTAAGACGAGTTTTTTTTATTTTTTATTATTACAGCTTGCTTCCTATTGGTTAACCTTTGTAAGTTTATTTTTTATATTCTTTTAGGAAAAAGGTTTTTGCTATTATTTAGTCATATTATAGTTGTATTGCAATTTAACGTAAAATTCTGAAGTATCATGTAGAGATCTGCAATTTTATGTAGAAAAATGATTATGCATGTTGAAATTTGAAAAATTGTATGAAGAGATTTGCATTTGTAAGTTGAAATTTTATGTAGAAATCTTAATTTGCATGTTGAAATCTAGAATGTTATGTAGGAATCTGAAATGTCATGTAGGAATCTGAAGTTTTATATATAAATCTGGAATTTTATGTACAGTCAGCGCCAAAATATAAGGTGCAGGGTGAGCACACGATGTTGATCAGCTAAGTGAATGAAGGTTACATAAGAAACACAGTTGCTACTCCTATGCTTTACCTTTTATTGCTTTGTACATCTCCTCTTAGTACTTTGTGGGGTTTCCCTTTCGTTGTATACATTCCTTAAGTCGCTTAGGAAGACTCTTTGCTAGTTATTATAGAAAGTCAAGTGGCAGGTTTGCCCACAAGTGACACACAGCTGTCTCAAGCTTAGCAACAGTTGAAGCTTAGCAACAGTTGAGGTGTCCATTTCGCTTAATTTTCGTTTCATATATGACCACAAATTTTCTACAGGGTTCAGATCAGGACTATTGCTAGGCCAGTCTTCAAAAAATGAAACCTCACAATCATGTAGCCATCTATTTACATCATGAGCAGTGCGGCAGGGTGCTCCGTCCTTCATGAAGAAATCTGCCGCGCATTTTTCAAATGAACTCGGCAGAAAGTCACAAAGAAGTTCCAAGTAGTTGTGTTTGTTCATCCAGACACCATTAGGGAGCACCACCAAGTTTCCTACTCTATGGTTGGAGAAATACGCCCACACCATGATAGCTGGAGGGTGTTTTAAAGAGGGGACAACGTACTGTGACAACAAGGCCTCACTGCCCGGGTAGCGGTACACACTTCCTCCCCCACTACCAGTTACGGTGAACATTACCTCGTCGCTCCACAGGACATGGTGTGGCCCATGTTGAAGAGAGCAATGATTGCTCTGACATCTTCTTTGGAGGTTGGTCTGCCTCCTTGACATCGCAAGTTAGGAATAAAACACACAAAAGTCCACAACAACACGGAGGAATATACAACACACTCTGCGGGAGGGGCGGCACATTTAAACATAGCTGTCAATTAATTGGCAGCACTTAATTCATGGTAGTTTAGTCACCTGAGTGTCCTGTCTGATGTACGGTGACACTTAACGCCACAATAACTCGCAACGGGAGAAGTTACAGAGACACACAATGGGTTATCGTAGCAATCAGGAAAGCTGACGCTCCTGCGCATTATATTTTGGCGCTGACTGTAGATATCTGCATTTGTATGGAGAAATCTGAGTTTACATGTAGAAATCTTATTTTTTTATGTAGACATAAGAAATTGTATATAGAAATCTTATTTTTTATGTGGACATTAGAAATTGTATATAGAAATCTGAAATTTCATGTAAAAATCTATAATTGTATGTAGAAATCTGAAATTTATGTATAAATCTGAATTTTTATGTAGACATTTGAAATATTTTGTAGGAATCTGAATATAGGAATGAGATGCTTTAGTTTTTTTTTCCTTCGGGATGCATAGAATAGCTCTCCTTCTTGAGTACAACAATTAAGCAAACCAAAGCAATCTATTTTGTTTGTTTGCTACTTTATGTGTTACTACTAATCTCATTTATGGAAGTGGGCACGATTTGGAGCTGAAGAATAAAGGCTGGATGCCCTTTTAACGCCCCGCGGTGGTCTCGAGCATGGGTTTGTAAGAAATTGCAGTCAATTGAAACTATAATATTCTTTTAGTCATATTTGAAACTTATAGGCCCAATTTCTTAAACAGTGTAAACCTAGGATACCATATTGTTAGTTAGCTAGACACACACAAATGGATTTCATAAACGCATGTGACACGGTTCTGTGTATGGCTAGGATCACGTACGGGATCCTAGCCATACACAGGGCTGCATCAGATGCGTTTATGAAATCCATTTATGTGTCTAGCTAACTAACAATATGGTATCCTAGGTTTACACTGTTAAAGACATCAGACCATATACATTTATTTGTACCCGAAATTATCACACACAGTACTTTTATTCGTGTTCCAAACTATTATATACTTTTATTTGTGCTCGAAACGATCATATACTTTTATATATATATATATATATATATATATATATATATATATATATATATATATATATATATATATATATATATATATATATATATATATATATATATACACGAAACTATCATATGCTTTTATGCATACTCGAAGCTATCATACACTTTATTTTGTACCTGAAACTATCATATACTTTTGTCATCTCTTCCAGGCAAACCATCGCCACAGGTCATCTGGTGGCGAAGAGAAGAACTTCTGGACAATACGATTGACGTAAAAAACGAATCCTTCCTTTTGAACACTCTCAGTATAGGTCCCCTCACACGTGAACACCAAGATGCGTTCTACGTGTGCCAAGCCACTAATACCGACAAAGTCCTCCCTGTGAGCAAAGGAGTCACACTCGATGTTAACTGTAAGAACTTGTGCCAATTGTGTCGACCACTTGTTTTCCTCAATATATATATATATATATATATATATATATATATATATATATATATATATATATATATATATATATATATATATATATATATATATATATATATAGTTTGTTATTAGAGGAAATTTCATTTCGCTAATAAAGTGGATATGATGAGTTATAATGATATTGTGCTCATTTTACATAGTTTATATTTATTTACCATTATGCCTGTGTTTAGTTTCTGAAATATAATACATTTTCCAGGGATTTAAAATTCTCTCTCTCTCTCTCTCTCTCTCTCTCTCTCTCCTCTCTCTCTCTCTCTCTCTCTCTCTCTCTCTCTCTCTCTCTCTCTCTCTCTCTCTCTCTCTCTCTCTCTCTCTCTCTCTCTCTCTCATGTGACTTAATCCATTTTATTATCCTTACAGTTAAGCCATTAAGTGTTGAGATAATGGGAGACAGAGAGCCATTGATATCAGGGATTGAACAGAACGTCATGTGCCAAAGCATTGGCGCCAGACCCCCGGCAAATATTACCTGGTGGCTGGATGGTATTGATATCACCAATGAATTTCATACGGTAAAGAGGCTTCTAGTTTTATAAAATATTTAAGAGAGAGAGAGAGAGAGAGAGAGAGAGAGAGAGAGAGAGAGAGAGAGAGAGAGAGAGAGAGAGAGAGAGAGAGAGAGAGAGAGAGAGAGAGAGAGAGAGAGAGAGAGAGAGAGAGAGTTTAGCGTCTCGCACAATGTATTAATAACTTTTAGTAGTTCAAAAGATAAAACTTATGAGATAGATAGATAGAAATATATATATATATATATATATATATATATATATATATATATATATATATATATATATATATATATATATATATATATATATATATATATATATATATAGAGAGAGAGAGAGAGAGAGAGAGAGAGAGAGAGAGAGAGAGAGAGAAACTACATATTGGTCATTATTGCCCTTAGCAAAACTTGGGGTTCACGTAGATAATGTTCTACCTCTGACGCCAAACAGCTAATGGTATACTCTTTCTGCTTATTAGACAATAGCTCTGGCACGAGAGATACCACTACCCCACCATCAAACCATAGATTAAATTTTGCTGGACATTTGTTAGTCTATATGTGCATGCATGTATATGTATATGATTTTTAGGTTGGCTAATGATCTGTAGGTTGGCCATGGCACCAGCCGCCCGTTGAAAGACTACGACTGAAGGTATTAGAATTCAGCTAGGACTGGTCCAGACAGTCCCGGGTTGAATCTTCCTTCAGGACGGTTCTTTTCCTCATGCCTACATCTACACTGAATATTCTGGCGTATTAATTACACATCTCTTGCTATTCTGTTACATTTGACAAATCACAACACTCCCCACATAAGTCTCTTTTTCTCTTTTTCCCTCATATTTGCTACTATATATGGAAGGTCCGCAACTAATGGCCCCCTGTACCTGGCATAGAGGGGTGCGAAGAATCTCAGGGATTCATGTTGACTCCACTATTGGCTTGAAGGCAGACACGTCTGGTGGTAGTAATGGTTCCGCCCTTAACCTTGCACCTCCCAATAGATCTGCTTCTTTCGCTCTTCACTATTCTAACATTCGTGGGCTGAACTCTAATCATTTGTCTGTGGAACAGCACTTGTGTACTTTCCTCCCGATCCTCCTCCTCCTCCTGTCTGAAAACAGCTGTCTATACATGCTTCCACTGACCCATTTCAAATCTCTCACTATAATCTGTATACGCATTTTCGTTCCAAAGGTGGTGTCTGTGCCTACTGCAACACTAACTCTCCTATTGCGAGGCTCATGGATCTTGAATCTCCTGACTTTGATGTTCTCTGGCTTAAAATCTATCTCTCCACTTCCACTATTTTCCTTTGCTTCTGCTACTGTTCTCCAAACTCCACCGAGTTTGTGACTTTCTTTGAATATCTGTCCTCGTGCCATGAGTTCTTGTTATCTTCTCACCCACATGCCGATGTTCTCTACATTGGAGATTTCAATATACACCACAGTGAGTAGCTTAATTCTTCTCACACTGATGTGGGAGGAAGTGAGGCCCTTGCTTTCTCTATCACTCACGATCTAGAGCAAATTATCAAACATCCTACTCGTGTTCCTGATCATCATGAACATGCAGCAAACATTCTTGACCTATTTCTTACTTCTAACCCTTCAAACTACTCTTATTCTGTGCTTTCACCCTCTTGGAAAATCTGACCACTCTCTGATCTCAATCCCTTCAATTTTTGCTCCCCCTCCACCAATCTCTCCTACTCAGCTCCGCCTTTGGCAGTTTGAGCGGACCCAACATAATAAGTTGCGTAACTTCCTCTTTGACTTTCAATGGGATGACTACTGCTTTTGGTCCCGCAACCCTGATCAGGTAGCTTTAAAAGTTGCCGAGATCATGACCTCGGGAATGGAGGCGTACATCCCCTTTTCTACAAAAACTTTCCCTACCCCTAAACCTTGGTTTGACCATGCCTGCTCCATGGCTATCCAGGCCATGAATCGAGCACACCGATCTAGCCAAGCTTCTCCTTCCAATTTAACTCGCTCTGCTTTTCTTGTTGCTAGGAATCGCTGTACTGCTTAGATTCAAAGGTCTAAGGCTTCCTTTATAAGAAGGAAAGTTGATGACCTTAACTTCTCTCCCACTGACAAATGCTTCTGTTCCTTAGCCAAAAACCTCTCCAAAAACTACTGTAACTCAAGCTTTCCCACTCTCATTCGTTCTGATAGTTCTATAGCTTGCTCTCCCACTGACAAAGCCACTCTCTTTGGCTCTCATTTTTCTGCCAACTCTTCTGTAAACAATTCCAGCACACCTGTTACTCAATCTTTACCCCTCTCTAACCCTATGCCCTCCCTTATCCTTTCTTCACGCAAAGTTCATAAGGTTCTTCACTCGCTAAAGACGAACAAGGCATCTGGTCCCGATGGTATCCCTGCAAGGTTCCTTAAGGAGTTTGCAGATGAACTGGCTCCCGTGCTTTGCCGTCTTTTTCGCCTCATTTTCTCAACCAGTATCTATCCTTCATCTTGGAAGCATGCTCTAGTTCAGCCTGTTCCTAAGAAGGGTGACCGCTCTATTCCTTCAAAATACCGACCTATTACCCTAACCTCCTCTATTGCTAAAGTTTTCAAAACTTTGTTCAGTGCTCACTTTCTGAAATGCCATGAATCTAACTCACTTATCTCTGATCACCAGTACGGCTTCCACAAGGCAAGATCCACTGGTGACCTCCTGTCCTATCTTACTCATGTATGGTATCTTCTCTGAGGAACTATGGGGAATCCTTTGTCGTCGCCCTTGATATCTCTAAGGCTTTTGATAGAGTCTGGCACAAAGCTCTGTTGGACAAACTCTCTGCCTATGGCTTTACCCCTTCTTTCTGTTCTCTGATTTCCAGTTTTCTTTCTGACCGTTTTATATCTGTAGTTTTTGATGGTGCGACATCTAGCCCTTTCTCTGTTACAAGTGGGGTTCCACAGCGCTCTGTTCTTTCACCTACTCTGTTCCTTCTATTCATCAATGATCTTCTACAATCCCCATCTTCCTCTCTTCTTCATGCCTTTGCTGATGATTCTACCATTCACTTTTCCTCTGCCTTTACTTCACAACCTTCATCTGCTACTTGTAACCAGTCTCGTATCATTCTTACTTCTACTCTCAACCCCGATTTGCAGAGGGTATCTGAGTGAGGCACTCAAAATTTAGTTAAATTCAATGCCTCCAAGACACAGTTTCTGGCTATCTCTTTAACTTCTTCTCCTCCTGCTAACCCTATTGTCTTCGAAACTAACGAAATTACCCTCTTAATTCTATCAACATATTAGGAATCCATATAGCCTCTAACTTGTCTTGGAGGAATCACATAACCCAAATTTCTAAATCTTCACTCCAAAAAATTGGAGGTTTTGTTTCATTTCCGTCATTACTTTTCCTCTTTACAGCTACTTAAAATATATAAAGGTCTTATTCGTCCCTGCTTAGAATACTGCTCACACATCTGGGGTGCTTCTTCTTATACTTATCTCCTTGATAGGGTTCAATATAAGGCAGTCAGACTCATTAATGATCCTTCTCTTACTTCTAATCTTGATTCTCTCTCTCTTCGCCATAAGGTATCTTCCCTTTCTCTTTTCTATCGCTACTACTTCCATCGCTGCTCTGATGAGTTGGCGAGTTGCATCCCTCCCCCACTGCCGAGGCCATGTAACACTCGCCAAGCGGCCTCATCTCACAGGTACTGTGTGGAGATTTGTAGCTCGCGGATTGGTCGGTGCAGTGACTGCTTCTTCCCATCTACCTCCAGACTCTGGAACTCTCTTCCTCCTTCTGTCTTTCCTAATTCTTATGACCTATCATCCTTCAAAAGGCGGATCTATCGTCATCTCAGGGCCTAGTCCTCCATATCTCTGTGTCCTCTGTACTTTGAATGTTTTTTCTCTCTGTCGTTTTCCTTTGTGTGATATTACCTCATCTATGCCTTGTCCTTAACCTTTTTCTATTCCTTCGTCTTTGTGTTTTCTTGTGCCGGGCCTCTGTTGATTAGGGCAGTTTTTGTCTGTCCTAGAGTTACACTCATAAAAAAAAACCTAATTATTACTCTAACCTGAAAATTGTTATACTATATATGCTTCAAATTGCCTGTAGTGGTTCTGTGGTAAACTGGAGATTTAACTTAAATGAATGCACTCAACAAGGGCTATTGAAAATTATTGTTACATATATTACTCTTAATCAATGATATCAGAGTGCTCTTCTGTCATTAACACATGTAAACCAAAATATATTACTCTTAATTAATAACTACAGTGTTCTTCTGCCATCAATCGTTACACAATATTTTTTTTTAATTACTTGCTATTATATTTAAAATGAATTGCAATTACAGTAATATTTTATTTATACATGACCAAATATAGATTGTAATGTTTAGCAACTGCAATATCACTGGGAGTGCCCGTGTGCACGTCCCCATGTACAGTTATTTGAATAAAAAAAATACAAATATCACGGCAAAAGATCCTTGCTCACTTACCCAGTGGGGGACCCAAGCAGGCGTTGGGAGGTATTGTGACAATCATTTATCCCCAAATAGCTAAAGAAAGAAAAAAATTGATCGAGATGTGGTGGTTTCAGATGAACATGTGTGCCTTGACTCGGCCACCCTCCCTTGGTTTCTGATGAATGTGTGTGCTTTGACTCCGCCACTTTATTAATCCTGTGGTGTTTTTTTTTCAGGAGGACGACTTCCAAGGGAACGTGTCTATGAGTTTGATATCACTGATTCCCAAGGAGGAGGACGCGGGCAAACTACTCACTTGTAAAGCTCGGTCTCCAGTCATCGACCATCAACCCCTGGAAGATTCTTGGAAACTTGACATATATTGTAAGATATCTTGTCTTTCTTATACCTCTCTTTCTTATATATAAGAACTCAGACGTTGAGTTTCTAGCTGTAAGGATGGAAGCTTACTAGAAACCGGATATATATTGTGAGAAATATGATCGTTCATACACCTCTTTTTCTTATATATAAGACCTCAGATGTATTATCATCTGCAACCTTGAAAGACTCTTAAAAACCGAATGTTATAGGAAATCTTGTCTATCTTATAAATCTTTTATTCTTATACTGTATATAAGAACTCATTTGTAATATAATTATTAGTGTTAGTAGCTGCAGCCTTGGAAGATTTATTAAAACTAGAACATATTGTGTTTCTTATAGCTTTTTTCTTATATATAAGACTTTAGATGTAATAATAATATTTAGGGTTTGTAACTGCGACCTTGGAAGACTCATGAAAGCTATATACTAAAGGAAATTTTGTCTCTCTTGTACCACTCTTCTCATATATATATATATATATATATATATATATATATATATATATATATATATATATATATATATATATATATATATATATATATATATATATAAAAGAGCCCATATGTATAAATAATTTGAAGTTTGTAGCTGCAACCTTGGAAGACTAGTGAAAAGGGATATTCACATCGAGAAATATCATTCCTATATTTTCGTTTTATACCGGCTTCTTCTTCTTCTTCTTCTTCTTCTTCTTCTTCTTCTTCTTCTTCTTCTTCTTCTTCTTTTGCAGATGAAGTCATTATGTGTACTCGTTTTTAGAGTTAGCCGGGAGAAGCTTAGAAGAATTTCGAAAACTGGTCATATAATGTTAAGAAATTTTGTCATGGTATTCCTCTCGTAATCCTTATTTCTAGGGTGTAAGAATTCAGATATTTGTTCATTTTTAGCCATCAAATACAACTTCGGTTATTGGACATATTCTGTAATTGAATTGCAATTCACTTGAGTTCAGCGGTTCTTTTTTCGTTCTCACAGATTCTCCAAAAGCGGATTTACAAATGGACCCGGATTTGAATCCCGAAGACACCAGAGAAGGAGACAACGTCACTCTAGTCTGTAATGTCAAATCACACCCAAAAGCCACAAGCATCAGTTGGTATCATAAGGTAGAGGAGCCTGATATATTTCTTTGCATTTTTTTGTTTTTGTTAGCTGATTAACCTAACCTGGGGACCACGGTAGCCCAATGGTCAGAGCGCTCAACTTGGGAAGCAATAGAGTCATGTTCGAACCCATCGCGGGGCGTTAGGAGGGGCATTCAGCCTTTATTCCTCAGCTTCAACCTGTCTATGTCCACCCCCATTCGAATGGGGATTAATAGAGATACATAAAACTGGAAATAACAAAATATATTAACCTAACTCAACCAAGCTATTCTTTGTTGTATACAATACTTAGTATTTATGTGATATGTCCTTTTCTTTTGAAAAGTAGTTTCATGCAAGTCGTCAATACGTCGCATATAGTTAGAGAATACTAAGAGGTAAGTTGATTGATGCTTGCAAATTGTGATGACAGAGAGAGAGTGAGATATGAACACACTTTTCTTCGTATATTATGTTAAAAAATTTTTTTTACGAAAGTGACGCCGGGAAGGGCAGAGTAAATTGCCCTCATGGGCCCCTCGACTGGACAACAAGAAAACATAAAGTAAAGAGAAACGGAGGTGGAGAGCGCAGTGACTTGTCAGATATAAAGGGATAGTCAGAGATGTGTAACAAATACTCAAGAATATGCGATATAGATACAGGCTTAGGAAACAAAACGAAATTGAAGGAAGACTTAACATCGAGCTCTTCTATAGCCAGTCCTATTTAAGTC
>JAXCGZ010002664.1:5000-27500 GCA_037179515.1 Halocaridina rubra
GCAATATGTTCTTACACTATTCCATTACTGAATTTGAAGTGTTCTTCCTCTAGAGCAGTGGTAATTTTTATGCCTAAATAACATGAGTTTCTGGCGCTATTTCTGAATGATCCAATTAAATTGTGGAAATACATAAATCTCACCTAGATGAGTTTATAACACTATTCCATAACTATCCACTATAGGTTTTTTCCTCTAGAACAGTGGAAACTTTTGTAAATCACACCTAGAATAATCTCTTACACTAATCTGAGATTATGAGTGTAAGACTTTTCTTGGCTCAGTGGAAACCTGTAATCTCGATTGAATGAGTTTCTAACACTTATCCAAGATTAACCACATAAGATTTTCTTCCTTATATGCTGAAGAAACCACTAATAATCTTATCAAGTAGATTGTCTGACCCTATTGTAAATCCCATCTAGATAAGTTCTGACACTAGTCCTTGATTACTCATTCAGGGTTTTCTCTATTTGGTTTTAATATTTCTCTAAATCCCACTTAGATGAGTTTCTGACTCTATCTCTTGATTACTCACTCAAGGTTTTCCTTATGTACTGTTGATAATAAAAAAAAAAAACCTTGATAAGTTTCTGACCCTATCTCTTGATTACCCACTCAAGGTTTTTCCTATCTACTGTTATACTCCTCTTAACCTCTTGTAGATAGATTTCTGACACTACTCCTTGATTACCTATTCAAGGATTTTTCCTCTTTGACTCCTAAAAATACCAAGCTGTCGAGTTCCATAGACAAGAAAAATAATAATTGTAATTGAAATATTTGTTTCATTTTCATTCACAACTTCTCTTCTTCCTTTCCCCCTTCCCACTCCCCCAAAAATATCCCCCCTACCGTCCCCCCCCCAGCCCTGATGGAGGCTACACTTGTGCTCGCATATGGAGATTTGGTACCAGTGTAACGGTTTCCGCCATGGAATAACCAGCTCTGTGTTATATTGTTTTAAGATCTGTTTTTGCTCGTTTTGTCTCACGGTGGGAAAATATTCAAGGAATTTGTGAGAAGTTTTAAAATTGTTTTCGTGATGATGATGATGATTATTATTATCATTTTTACAAGTATGTTATAATTATTCCACAATTTTATTGAAACTGAGCGATGGAGTATAATTATTCCATAATCTTAATTGAGAACATGATATATAATTATTCCGTGACCTTTCGTAAACATTAATTATGAAGTCATTATTATTCCATAAACTTTATTTAGAAAAAAAATTTCAAGTGAAAGTATTCCATTATCTTTAATAGATATTGATTATGAAGTCATAATTATTAAATAATTTTTATTTACAACGAAAGTAAAATTATTCCATAATTTTTACTTGCAATAAGCGTTGACAGTTATTCCATAACTTTCACTTAAATAATGAAGTCGATGATGTTTCCTGGGAATACATAAAAACATAATTATTCCATAATTTTTATTTTAAAATAAATGGCGAAGTTATTACAATATTTCACAATATTTACTGACACGGAATGGAGATGTATAATTATTCCATAGTTTCTGTTTGCAATCAGTGATAAAAGTATAATTATTCCACAGTGATGGAATATTACTCAATAACCTTTAATTTCAATAAATTAAAAAATGTATGATTATTCCATGTTTTTGGAATATATGATGAAAATGTAATTATTCCAGAGTGATAGAATATACTTACACCATCATCCTTAATTACATGAAATGATAAATATATAATTATTCCTTATTTTTTAAATAAATTATGAAAGTATAATTATTCCACAATGAAGGAATATAAATACTCCATAATATTTTACTGCAATAAGTGAAAAATATATAATTATACCATGTTCCTGGAATAGGTGGTAAAATTATAGTTATTCCATAATTTCCGATTGGAATAAGCAACATAGTATGATTCTTCCTTAATGACAAAATATTCCATACTGACAAATTATATATAAAGCTGTACTTTTTTCTTGGAATATATGACGAAAGTATAATTTTCCATAATTATTTTGGCATAATTATTGCATAAAACAAAATAAATTTATATCGTATTTGTTCTTTGTGAACAAAGTATAACACAAACACTGCATTAATTTCCATTGAATAAATAATAGAAGTACAATTATTCCATAAACTTTAATCTGGCTCATTCCATAATGACAAAGTATAATTATTCCATAATCCTGGTATAACTACTCCAGAATGACAATTTGTTATAATTCCATAACTTCTTGGAATTAATAATGAAAGTATGGATATTCCATAGAAATTTAATCCGTCTTATTTATTCCATAATGACAAAATATAATTATTCCATAATCCTGGAATGAAATATTTCATACAAGCTTGTCACAGCACCACTGGAATTATATTTGATCAAGAGAAAAATATATACAAAAGAACAGCTGAACAAGGATTAGTCACTTTTTACATATACAGTGGAACAGCTGAACAAGGAACAGTTATTTTTAAGTATATGTGGAAAGTAACATATGAAAAAGGAACGTATTCATTTTTAATTCATGTATAAAGTAGCTGCTGAACTAGGAACAGTTACTTTTAAATATATATAGAAAGGAACAGCGGAACAAGGAACAGTTCAATATTAAGTAAATGTATAAAGGAACAGCTGAACAAGGAACAGTTACTTTTAAGGATGTATGTAAAGGAATAGCGGAACAAGGAACACTTCCTTTTTAGATCATGTCCAAAGGAACAGCTGAAAAAAGGGAACTGTTACTTTTAAATATATATACAAAGGAGCAAATGAATAAAGAACAATTACTTTTAGTACCAAATCTAATGAACATTTGAACAATATAAGAGGAGCAGTCATTACACTCTCCATCTCTGTTTCTCTTTATTTTATGTATTCTTCGTGCCCAGACCTGATGAGGGCTGTTTTATTTTATTATATTTTTGGCCCGTTCTGGTGTCACAATCATAAAAAAAAGAAAAAGTTTCTCTTAGGACACTTGCAAAGAAGTATATGGATAAGGAACACTTAATTATAAGCTCATGTATAAAGGAACAGCTGAAGAGAAAGAACACTTCTGTTCTGAATCTGTGAAAAGAATTTCTACTTTTTTTTAGTAATTGATATAAAAGGAACACTTTGAACAAGGAACAGTTCCTTTCAGCACATATTCAAAGGAACAGATGACCGAAGAAACAGTATATTTAAGTAGTAGTTCAAAGAGACAGTTTTAAGTATACAAAGAAAGTTAGAAAAGGAACACTACTGCCTAAGTATCTACGACAACAACAGTTGAAAAGGAGCAATTCAATTATATATATATATATATATATATATATATATATATATATATATATATATATATATATATATATATATATATATATATATATATATATAGTTAAAAAGTAGCAATTCAAATTAAGTAAATATGTAAAGAAACAACTGGAAAAAGGAACTATATAAAATAGTTAAAAAAGTACATAGTTTAAGTTACAGTTAAAAGAAACAGGTCATTATAAGTGGCTATTTAGTAAAACAATCATCTTAAGTAGCTGAAATATCACTCAAAAAATAAGGTGTCTACTATGGATATGTGCACATGATTATATAATTCATATGTATAACTCATGTATAATATCATGTATAACATCATGAATTCCCTTCTTCAGGTACTTATGCTAAGGCACAAAAGTGTCACGATCCAACGATACAATCGTTGAATTTAGAAGTGATAAAATAAATTTTATTTACCAGAATGTTTTTTTTTTTTAACTGTTCAGTGTGGTTGGTCCCATTTTTAGCCTAAGTCGCAAATTCACATGACATTCATCAGAAGAATAATAAAACCTATATTTACAATTACGTTTTTATGTTATGTTTTATGGAATTGTATTTTTTTATGAAAATGCATTTTACATATATACAAGTAAATGTAAATTTAGCTTGTGTTTATTGCTAATGTCACTGACTGACCTCTTCATCAGGCTTCAGATCCCAGTGTTAATACTAAGCATTTGGTTCGGTTTATTTGTCTTTTTTTATTTATTTGTTTTAACTAAATATAGTTCTTGGTACTGGGACCTTTGATTCTTCACCAAGGTCTCCAGTGTGGATTCTGAAGGCGATGATGAGCTAGGTATGGGGCATGGCGTACTTCTTTCAAGGGAAGTGGGTGCCTCTCTTCAAAGGGCACTAGAGGAGGGGGGTTATTCTTTGTCGGTGGCTTAAAGGGAGACGCCTGCTTTACTGCAGGTGAAGTTTTCAAGTTTTCTGCAGGTTGTGGATGACGCGGAAGGGACTCTACAGAAACTGTCATGGCTCTGTGCCTCATTGGCGCTGTAGAGGTGGTATTTGTCGTTGTTGCAAAACGACGACGAGATGTAGCAAGATCCAGAGGTGCTACTTGAAGGTCCACCTGCATTCTACCTGTAGCTACAGTGGTCGTTGAGTAAGTGCAGTTAGTGGTGAAGGTGCTGATTCTCTCCATGGGATGGGTGAAAATGCTGCTTGCCGTGCTGGGACAGACGCCGAAACTGGCTGTTTCCTGTGCAGGTAACACATGGGGAGGGCTTCCTCGAGCGGATTCAGGGGATGAAGGCGCACCTGCTGCTTCCGGTGAAGTGGCATTGGTTGGAGGACTGCCGGTGGTTACTGAGATCCCAGGCCATGAGGGCACCACAAGGGCCAGATGCCCAGATGCCAAACAAGCCTCAACGACAGGAACACCTGTTGATGTTAGAGGGCCCTGTCGAGAACAAGGCACAAGTTCTTGTCTTGATGAGTGGTTGGGCAACGATGCAGGTGCTTTTTTTACTCCTGAAGGAGGCACAGAAGAAGAAGGCGTTGAAATTGGAGGGGGAGGAGGAGGTGATATGTTTGTAGAGCTATATTCGGCATTTGTAGCGGCACTCAGATGAGATAGAACCCGAGCGTGAAGATCAGAAGGTAAGCCATTGACTCCAGAAAGAAATGTGCTGACTTCCGAAGCACATTTGCTGAAACCAGCCCGATATTTGGAACCCACGTCAGCAGGAGGATTGGAGGCAGCAGCAGTATCCTGACGATGCAGAGACCGAACGTGTCGTACTGTCATCTCTAAAATGTCGGCTTTTTCCAGCTTGCTGTAACGCGTTGGCTGTGGGAAACAAATAATAATATATACAGTTATGTTGACAATAATGAAAAGTGCGAAAGTTCTATTATTGTTATAGGCAAATTGCATCTTGTAAAGGAGAGCAACCCCAGGGTGCTTCAAGGTTATTTATTTATTTTTTTTTTTTTTTTAAACTTTATTTCCATTTCATTACAATGGGTATTCGTCAGCCAGGGCAAGCCCCAACCCCCCACTGTGATGTCCAACCACAGCAGTTCCTGCCAGTAAACAGCTTAAACTCTCGGTCTTGGACGGGGACCGATCTTTCGACCTCGTGAATGCGAAGCCAGCGCGTTACCACTGTACTAGCCAGCAGGCTAAGCTAACAATTTCCAGGGGATTCTGGGGGTTACTTATCTTTACAAGATCCGGAAGATCAAATACCTCATGAGTCATGCAAAAAAAATGGTAAAAGGCCCCCCCCCAAAAAAAAATGCTAAAATTACACCTCATCTCATCCAAGAAATAAACATTCTTTAGGCCTGTGTATCTTAAATTTCATCGTGGCGGTATCGAGTTCAAGGAGAAGATGGAGGGAGGAGGGGAGGGAGTGAGGAGAAGAAAAATAGGGGGTGGGTAGGAGGAGGTAAAGTGTGGGAAGAAGGGAGGAGTGGAATAGAGGGTGGAAAGGAAGAGGTGATGGGGGAAGGAGGGGAGGGAAGGAGTAGAGGGGTTGGCAAGGAGGAGGGGAAGAGGGGGAGGGATACTTACATCTTTCCTCTGTGCCGTGAGAACCAAATTCTTGAGTTCATTGAGACAATGGTTTATACGTTCTCTACGACGTCTCTCCATCAGGGGTTTGTTACTCTGTGACCGGAAATAAGGAGAGATAAAGCTATATTAGAAATAAATAGAAACGCTAAATTAGGTATTTAAGTCTGTAAGTAAATATTAAAACCAAAGTTAATAAAAATTATCTACAATGAGATCGATTGCTTTGGAAGAATTTAGTTTTCAAAGTATATAAATTTTTTTTTTAAATTTTAGTTCATTATATATATATATATATATATATATATATATATATATATATATATATATATATATATATATATATATATATATATATATATATATACCTTGGCTGTTTCCCCCTTAAATTGGGGGGTAGCCGACATCAAAAAAGGAAAACAGTTTGGGGAGAAGTTATTCTCCCCCCCACTCCCCTTCTTCTTTGACGTCTCACAGGAGGTTGGTACAAGGGGGGGGGGGATTCCCAGTCCTCCGCCCCGTCCACTTTTAGTCGCCTTTTACGACACGCAGGGAATACGGTGAGGCTATTCTTTGATATTGTGCCCGCCCCACAGGGCACAGGATATATATATATATATATATATATATATATATATATATATATATATATATATATATATATATATATACATATACATATATATACATATACATATATATATATATATATATATATATATATATATATATATATATATATATATATATATATATAAAAATATATATATATATATAATATATATATATATATATATATATATATATATATATATATATATATATATATATATATATATATATATATATATATATATATGAACGAATCAGGCTGTATTAATTATTATTATTATTATTATTATTATTATTATTATTATCATTATTATATATATACATATATATATATATATATATATATATATATATATATATATATATATATATATATATATATATATATATATATATATATACACCATTACTATTACTACTACTACTATTTCTGCTACTACTACCAATAAATTCCAGATTTTTGCGCAGGTGTCAGTACTGCACATTAATTATTTTTTATTTATTTACTCACATTCATTACTATTCCTAATACGTTGCCATCGCGTGAGCAGTTGTTTTTATTCTTATTTATTTTTATTTTAATGTTTATCTGTTATATATTTATTTTTATTCTGTAATTATTCATTCATATGTTTTTACATATATATATATATATATATATATATATATATATATATATATATATATATATATATATATATATATATATATATATTGATACTAGCAGCCAGTAGTCACCGTGGCTCAAGCGGTAGCGTCCGCGACTCTGAGGCGTCAGTTCGAGGGTTCGCGCCCCGTCACGGTCTGAGGTTAGCAAGGGCATGCACTATAGGTAAGGATTACATCTGCCAAAACAAGTCCTTCGCAAGAGGGCAACCATCCTAGCCCTTGGTAGAAAAGGGAGTCCATGACGTAAAACCGGAACAAACAAACAAAGTTGCAGCTGTTGTACCAGACATACATATTATCTGTTTGTGTGTATGTTGGCTTGTATTCTGTGATTTTATTTATTCATTTGATGTACTGAGTTGAGTGTTCCATAAGTCACATAGGGTCAGCTGGTTCTTGTGAGGTCACTGTCCTACTAATGTCTCTTTTTTTTTTATTCAGATAACTGTACATGGGGACATGTGCACATGGGCTCTCTCAGTCATATTGCAGTTGATAAACATTACAATCTATTTAGTTATGTATAAATAAAATATTAATAGAATTTGCAATAAATTTTAAATATCGTAGCAAGTAATTAATAATAAAATATAGTGTAATAATTGAAGAGTGATCAGTCGCAAGCTACTTCTTTTATATTCATCGGTAATTTCAATATTATATTTATCTTTTTTCCTGGTATTTAATTATTTTTGGGTATGACACCGGGAGGGGCAAAATAACCTTCATAAGGCCCGGGCACTAAATGATAAGAAAGAGAAATAGAGATGAGGAATGTTGTGACTTGTCAGATGAAGCCTGCATGGGTCCTTTTTAATATTTATTTTTTTTACGAGTATGGCTTGCCTGTGATAATAGTAATTTAAATAACTTACCCTTAATTATTATTATTATTATTATTATTATTATTATTATTATTATTATTATTATTTCAATATACTGTTACCTCCTACTGTCAGGACTCGAACCTGGGACCTGTAGAACAGGAGTCCGCAGTTTAGTGCGCTGAGAGACAGAGTACTAAGCTGTGAACTTGTTCTTGTTGTTTACATATATATATATATATATATATATATATATATATATATATATATATATATATATATATATATATATATATATATATATATATGTGTGTGTGTGAAAAGTTGTTAATATGTGCGTATTTGTACATCATAAATTAAAAACCTCACTCAGGTGTTGGTGGAGTACGGTAGCTGCGTTTTATCATAATTTAACTTGTTCTAAAATTAATTGATGCATTCAGTGTTGTACTGTGGCGCAGTGGTTGCGTCTAGGGCTGGTAATATACTGACCCCAGGCTCGATCCTGGCCCGGAATGAGATAAGCTTTCGCTGTCTCATGTCGCTAAATTGGGCAATTAATTGGGGGAGTTGGGGATTTCCCAAAAGTTTACCAGATTAAACGGCCATTGTCTGGAGATCACATGGGCCACGTGAATAGAGAGGGGGCTTGAACCTCGGCTGCACGATAGGTATATAGTCGGTTTTTTTCTGTCACTGCCCCTTGCCACTGCATTTCATGAGACCTTTAACCTATATTGTATATGTGATTTATTGTGAGTGAGACCGTAATAATTCCTTTTTATGTAAATGAGGTACTACCTGATTGCACATGTCCAATGTGTAAACCTATGATGCACTTGGAAAAATAAAAGGTAATTGAAAAGTGTGTATGTAGTCAATTTTTTTTTTCATGAATATGAACGCCTGTGGCACAGTTTTCATTTACGGCTTTGTGAAATACACATGACGATATTTGTACTTACTGAAATAAAAACATTATTCTCTCTCTCTCTCTCTCTCTCTCTCTCTCTCTCTCTCTCTCTCTCTCTCTCTCTCTCCTATCTATCTTACCTATATATATATATATATATATATATATATATATATATATATATATATATATATATATATATATATATATATATATATATATAGCTTCACAAGGAAATTAATTATCTCTTTCTATTTCTCTCTCTCACACACATACACACGCTCTATCCATCCATCTATCTGTCTTATTTTCCACTATATATAAAATACATTTTAAAGGAAGTTAATTCTCTCTCTCCCCACACTATTTTAATGAGAAAATTCATCTTTTGCTAAAATGCAAACATTTGTTACATAACACAAGTATCAGTTATATTTTTTTTTAGGTGAGGGTTTCACGTAGGAATCCTTCACCCCGAAAAAGTGGGAAAATTATACAGGTGTGTAAAAATGTATGCACGTAGTGTCTATGCATGTATGTGTTTTTTTTTATTATTTTTATATTGACACCAGGACGGGCCCCCCCCCCACAAAAAAAATAATAATCTACCCTCATCTGGCCTGGGCACAAAAAAAACATAAATAGAAACTGATGGAGAGTGTTGTGACTTGTCAGATATGAAGGGATAATAAGAGATGTGTATCGTGTATCCGAGAATATTCAGCGTTGATGTTGGCATTAAAAGAGAACCGTAACTGAAGGAAAACGTAACGTCGAATTGTCCTGGACAGTCCTAATTGAGTCCATAAGACCCTTCAGCTGTGGTATTACAACAAACGGCTAATGCCATGAGCCAGCCTACTACATATATAGATGTATGTGTAGATGTGTATAGGTATAGATGCATATGTGCTTGTATTGATGTGTATGTACAGATTTAAGTATATATGTCTACATGCATATATATGTACATATTCATTTATGTTTATATGCGTAGGCATACGCATTGTTTCTCTCCTCTCACCCATATATGTCTGTATATGTTGAAAGGATCAATATTTTTTTTTTATTGCTGGAAAGGACAAATCGAAAACTCTCTCTCTCTCTCTCTCTCTCTCTCTCTCTCTCTCTCTCTCTCTCTCTCTCTCTCTCTCATATATATATATATATATATATATATATATATATATATATATATATATATATATATATATATATATATATATATATCTGTTGCTTCGGTGGGTCTTGTGATGGCGAATACAAATCCAGAGAGGATAAAATTATGCAATATTTTTTAATTTTGAAATTAATTCTACTACTATCACTACAACTAGAATATATGTGTTGTGCGTACGTAGAAATACATGTGCATGCTTGTATGTGTATATCTTATACTACTATTACTACAACTAGTATGTGTATGTGTTGTACGTATATATAAATACTTGAGCATGCATGTATGTGTATATGTTTTACTACTATTACTACAACTAGTATATGTGTTGTGCATATATATAAATACATGTGCTGCATGTATTTGTATACGTATCTACTTATTACTCTAATCTGAAAACTGTTATACTATAGCTGCTTCAAAGTGTCTGTAGTGTTTATGCGGTATCTTTTGAAAATCTTCCCAAACAGCCGCTGATATAAACACGATCAGACTAAGCATTGTATACTATATAAATTACTCATAATTAATCATCGCTGAGTGCTCTTAATCTATACACTATATTTCATTCTGAAATACTTGCAATGATTATGTAAAAAATAATACTTTTGTTACTACTACGTTTTTTAAATGAAGGATCCACAGCTTAATAATAATAATAATAATAATAATAATAATAATAATAATAATAATAATAATAATAATAAAAATAATGATAATAATATATTAACTATAATGATATGATAACATTTTTCTCATCCGAAGACATGAATATATTACTATTTTTAGATTGGTTTATAACGATAGTATTGCCATAGATATTAGAGTAATTATGATTATAAAAAAAAATGACTTTTTCAAGGGGAAAATAATTTTTAATTCATTAAAGATTCTCGGAAATCAGTAATTATTAAGTACACAAAATTAATTAAGTGATTATATATATATATATATATATATATATATATATATATATATATATATATATATATATATATATATATAGTGTGTGTGTGTGTGTGTGCGTGTATATATATATATAAACACTTACCCTTCGCGTGGATTTCGGTGTGTCTGTCATATCGGGATTACTGTTTTTGGAACTGCACATCACAGCAATAAATTAGTTTGTAATTATATTAATCACGTGACATCACTAATAACAGTCAGTTAAACAACCAGAGCAATAAATAACAGCCGTGCAAAAGGCGTCAAGTCACTTATATTACTCTGGAAATGTTCAAACAATAACCTAAAAAGGCACATGTACTAGGAAGGTTCGCGTGTCTTCACGACACCTCACTCACGTGACCGCCAGACGTCAACTGACCCAGCGCACGACAGCCACCCGAGGCTAACTTCATATGAGGTACCAATTACTATTTTTTTATAATTCTATTTTTATTTATAATATTTATTTTTATCACATCTTTATATTATATTATTTATAATACCCAAGTTGAACAGTTTAGAAGAGAACCAATTTTTTATTTTTGTTCAATTTCAATATCAATATTTTATCGTCAATAAATTACTACTTGGTAACTTTTGTACTGATTTACTTGATAAGGTTGAGCCTATGACGTCACATCACGATCCACCTACCGCTCGCGCTCGTGAGTGACGGGCAAGTTAAAGCGACCAATGGAAATGTTGCTCACCGTGGGAGTAAACAATAACGATCATTGATTGGTCCGCTACCAAAGTGGGAGGAACTCGTACACACGTGGCGACTGCCACCGTGTCGTGAGAGCCATACTTTAATCCACGTGCCAAAACAGTATCAAAATTTTGCTTTATGTATTGCATATATTTTGATGATAATTATTATTATTATGATAATTAGATGTATTTTTACATGGGCCTTGTTATTTATGTTAGTTTATCTGTTGTCGTACCACAGCACTTCGTGTTTACAGGTTTATAGCGATGTTTAAAAAATAGATCTTCCCGATGGATTCTTAGGAAATTTGTATTATTTATTTGTGCGGATTTTTTTTCCTAGAGTTTTTTGTGTTAATCAATTTGTTTATATCTATATATATATATATATATATATATATATATATATATATATATATATATATATATATATATATATATATATATATATATCCATAATATAAGAATAGACAGAGGAAGTAATATGTAATTATAATAATGATAATAATAATAAGAAGAAGTAGAAGAAGAAGAAGAAGGAGAAGAAGAAGAGGAAGGAGAAGAAGAAGAACTAAGAGAACAAAAACAAGAAAGAGAAGAAGAAAAAGAAAGAGGAAAGGAAACCACGCAGGGGAACATGGAGGAAGTATCCTAGCCCCCTTCCTCTGGAGCTCATATATATTTATATGTGAGTGTGTACATATGTACAAGTATATATATGTATACGTATGTCTATATGTATCAATAATTACTACTTTTGATTTGTAACTCTATCTGTATATAAAAGCTGTAATAATGATGATGGTGGAGATGATGGTAATAATAACAATAATAATAACAGTAATAATAATAATGATAATAATAATATTAATAATAATAATAATAATAATAATAATAATAATAATAATAATAATAATGATAATAATAATAATCGTGATAATAATAGCAATAATAATAATAATAATAATAATAATAATAATAATAGTAATAATAAAAATGATAATAATAATGGATTAAGCTGACGTAATTCTCTCTTATGTATATAATTTGAAGGGTAGAAATGGGGAAGGGCTTTCAGTCTTTCCTTTTCTTTTCCTTCCAAATTTTTCTTCCATTATATGGCGCTGTGATTACCTAATTGTGTTTACGGGAAAGAGCCCAAAGCTCGTATCTTCCCGTCTCCTCATCGGTTCCATTTTATACTTAGTGATACTTATCATACCTGTCCTTAAAACTATGGATTGAGATAGCATTAACTACCTCCTCGCTTAGCCAATTCCAATTATCAACTACTCTTACACTGAAAAAGTATTTCCTTACATCCTGCAAAGAAGTTTTCTTACGAAGCTTCAAACTATGACCTCTAGTTCTAGAGCCAGCCATATCAAAATATCGATCCCTGTCCACTCTATCATAACCATGAAGGAATTTAAAGACTGTCACCATATCCCCCCTCACTCTTCTAGCTTCGAGTGATGGTAAGTCTAATTCCCTCAGCCTCTCATCATAACTGAGATTGCGTATTTCTGGCACCAGTTTCGTGGCATGTCTTTGAACTTTTTCAAGCTTAGCTATGTGCTTTTTCAAGTGCGGATTCCAAAAGGGGGCTGCATATTCGAGTTTTGGCCTCACATAGGTTACATAAATATTTCTGAACATTTCCTTGTCCATGTGCCTGAAGGCTACCCTTACAATTGATAAGAATGCATATGCTGCCCTTACTATGCCACTTATATGTATTTCTGGAGACAAATCTGCCAGTATGTTTACTCCTAGATCTCTCTCATTTTCTGTCTCTTGAAGTTGTACTCCAGCCACCGAGTAGTCAAGCTTGGGCCTTCTTGCACTTGTACCCATTCTCATTACCTTACATTTTGAAGTATTGAATTTCATTAGCCACTTTTCTGACCACTCATGCAGATTATTTAGCCTGCTGGCTAGTACAGTGGTAACGCGCTGGCTTCGCATTCATGAGGTCGAAAGATCGGTTCCCGTCCAAGACCGAGAGTTTAAGCTGTTTACTGGCAGGAACTGCTGTGGGTGGACACCACAGTGGGGGGTTGGGGCTTACCCTGGCTGACGAATACCCATTGTATTAAAATGGAAATAAAGTATTATTATTATTATTATTATTATTATCCTGAAGTTCTCTACCATTGTTCTCGTTTTTTACTTTCTTCACAATCTTTGCATCATCTGCAAACATATTCATGAATGAATTTACAGACTCTGGTAGGTCATTTACATATACAAGGAACAAAAGTGGCCCTAAAACTGAACCCTGTGGAACTCCACTACTAACTCTTCTCCATTCAGACACTGAGTGTCTTACTCTAACCCTCTGTTCCCTTCCTTCTAAGTAAGTTTTTATCCATTCCAAAACATTTCCACCTATTCTAGCCATTGATTGCAGCTTCCTAATAAGTCTCCCATGTGGAACAGTGTCAAACGCTTTCTGGAAGTCTAGGAATATGCAATCTGCCCAGCCCTCTCTTTCCTGTAAGATTTGGCTTACCTCATCATAAAATTCTAATAAGTTTGTTACTGTTGATCTACCTTCTCTGAAGCCATGTTGCCTCACTGACAAAAAGTTGAAGGATTCCAAGTGAAGAGAGATATGTTTCCTTAGTAGTTTCTCCATAACTTTGCAAACTATGCTGGTCAAGGAAACTGGTCTATAGTTCAGAGCCGTATCCCTCCTTCCCTTTTTGAAGATAGGTATCACATTTGCTTGTTTCCAGCATCTTGGAATCTCCCCCGACTCCAGTGACTCCTTAAATATGATACTTAGTGCCACTGATATTGTGTTTGCGCATTTTTTAAGCACATGAGGGGATATGTCATCAGGACCTGTAGCTTTATGAACATCTAAATCCATCAGCGCTTTGCATACCTCTGTGGATGTAAGGTTGATGTTCTCTAATACCGGCCCTTGAGCTTCTATCACTGCAATCTGAGGGGGTGGGGTATTTTCTACTGTAAATACTGACTGAGACTCCTTGTTCAATTCTTTGCAGATCTCTTCATCCGTCTCAGTGATGCTTCCATCCCCTCTCTTTAGCCTTAAAACCTGTTCTTTTACCTTCAGTTTTCCTCTGATAAAGCTGTGGAAAAGCTTGGGATTTTCTTTAGCCTTCCTGGTGATGTCCCTCTCATAGTCTCTCTTTGCCTCTCTCCTTTTACTTAGGTAGTCATTTCTTGCTCTTTCGTAGGTTTGCCAGGCATTTATGTTTTTTCTCCTCCTATACCTTTTCCAGCATTTGTCTCTCCACTCCTTAGCTCTTTTACACCCATTATCGAACCATTTCTCTCTGGCATGAATTACACCTACTTTGGTGACAGGTATGCAGCAATCTACTATCTTCCCATATTTCTCACAAAAGATGTCATACATTTCTTGTACAGATTTGTTGTAAAATAAGGTTCTCCAGTCAAGAACTGCAAAAAGCTCATTCATTTTGATGTAATCTCCTTTCGGATAGTTCCTCCTCATGTCCTCAGTGCCTCTACTCTCAGGAAGAATATCTTCAATGGTATACTCCATCAACCACACACAGTGGTCACTCTTTCCAATTGGTGGTTCATACTCAATTTTTTCAATATCCAACACATTATCTGTGAACACTAGATCAAGTAGTGATGGCTCATCCCCACCCCTGGCCCTTGTTGGTTCCATTACATGTTGGTGTAGGAAATTCCCTTGTACGCAATCTAGGAATCTTGCCCCGAATGAGTCCTCACCACTGTGTGGGTCAAGAGTTATCCAATCAATATCTTTATGATTAAAGTCTCCCATAATCAAAATCCTACATTTTTTTCCTGTGCCATGTTAACAACTGAGTTTATGACTTCAATAGTACCTATATGACTTTCCTCATAAACTTCAAGCCTATTTTGGTTCCTTGGTGGGTTGTATACAACAGTTATTATAATGCTCTCTGACCCAGTATTTATGTGAGCAACAAGAAATTCCTTGAACTCACTTTCTGTGTTTATTTGTGTATGTTAGTATGTTTAGGTTTATATGTGTATTTATATGCAATTGACTACATGAACTTTCCTTTGTTGTGTTACCTTCAGATGAAAATGATGTGTATGAGTATGCATGTATGCATCTTAATCTGTGGTAAGGCCTAATAACTCCTTCTGCTGAAATGATAACCACAAACTCTCTCTCTCTCTCTCTCTCTCTCTCTCTCTCTCTCTCTCTCTCTCTCTCTCTCTCTCTCTCTCTCTCTCTCTCTCTCTCTCTCTCTCTCTCTCCTCTCTCTCTCTCTCTCTCTCTCTCTCTCTCTCTCTCTCTCTCTCTCTCTCTTCTCTCTCTCTCTCTCTCTCTCTCTTCCCTTGATATATATGACTATGAAGCCCCAGTGGCATTTCTATTACTCATCTAATTAATCATGTATATATGAGTATATGCATGCATATATATATATATATATATATATATATATATATATATATATATATATATATATATATATATATATGTGTGTGTGTGTGTGTGTGTGTGTGTGTGTGTGTGTGTGTGCATATATATATATATATATATATATATATATATATATATATATATATATATATATATATATATATATATATATATATATATATATATATATATATATATATATTATATATGTGTGTGTGCATATATATATATATATATATTTATATATATATATATATATATATATATATATATATATATATTATATATATATATATATATATATATATATATATATATATATATATTGGCATTGTGTGAGACGAAGATGAAAGGAAAAGGAGAAGTGGCATTTGGTGATGTGACAGGTAGGGTGTCTGGGGTTGAAAGGGGGAGAGCGAGAGAAGGTGTGGCATTATTGCTGAGTGAATGGATGGTAAATAAGGAAGTGGAATGGAAAGAAGTGTCATCTAGGCTGATGTGGGTGAGGGCTAGGATAGGTAGGGAATGTTGGGCTTTTGTTAGTGCATATGGGCCAGGATGTGAGAGAAGCGAGGAAGAGCGGGATGAATTCTGGAATGAGTTAACTAGGTGTGTGGATGGTCTGAGTAGAAGGAACTATGTAGTTGTGTTGGGTGACTTGAATGCTAGAGTGGGTGATGGAGAGGTAGAAGGTGTTGTAGAAAAGTATGGGGTACCAGGTGGGAATGAGAGTGGTGAGAAACTGTTAGATATGTGTGTGGAGCAAGAGTTGGTGATAGGAAATAGTTTTTTCAAGAAGTTAATAAATAAGTATACATGGATGAGAGTGGCAAATGGAAGAGTGAAAGAAAGAGCATTGATGGATTATGTGTTGGTAGCAAAAAGCATGATTGGTAGAGTAAAAGATGTGCATGCATTTAGGGGTGTGGCTGCTGGGATGTCTGATCATATTTTGGTTGAAGCAAAAGTGGTAGTAGCAAAAGAGTGGGAAAATAGAGTGGGGGGATGTAGAAGGGAAATAGTGAAGGTGGAAGAGTTGAAAAAGCCAGAGAAGAGACAGGAATATCAGGACAGGTTGAGAGTGGCATATGACAGGGTGAAAGAAAGAGAAGTTGGGGAGTTAGAGGAGGAATGGGGGTTGATGAAAGAATGTTTTGTGGGGCATGAAAGTGATGTGTGTGGAAAGAGGTTGTTGGAGGTAGCATGAGGAGGGGCAGCGAGTGGTGGAATGAAGGGGTGAAAATGAAGGTGGAAGAGAAAGAGAGGGCTTTTGAGGAATGGCTACAGTGTAAGAGTAGGGAGAAGTATGAAAGATATTGGGAGAAAAATGTGGAAACCAAGCGGAAGGTAGAGGAAGAGAAGAGGTTGGCAAATGTTAGGTGGGGACAGGATTTTAGTAGGTCATATGAGGAGAATAAAAAGAAGTTTTGGAAAGAAGTGAAGAGAGTAAGGAAGGGTGGATCGAGTATGGAAGAGACAGTGAAAGATATAAATGGACATATGTTAAGAGGGAACAATGCAAGGAAAAGATGGGCAGAATATTTTGAGTGCTTGCTGAATGTTGAGGAATATAGAGAGGCAGCTATAGTGGCAGTGGGGGGTGTTCAAGTGCCAGTAATGGGAGATGAAAATGAGAGAGAGATTACAAGAGAGGAGGTGAAAAGGGCATTATATGAAGCAAAAGCTGGTAAAGCACCTGGAATGGATGGTGTGAGAGCGGAGATGGTGAAAGAAGGGGGTGTGACTGCATTGGAATGGTTAGTGAGAGTGTTTAAAATATGCTTTATGTTGTCAATGGTGCCAGTGGAATGGGTGATTGCTTGTATAGTGCCCCTATACAAAGGTAAGGGAGATGTGTATGAATGCAGTAATTTTAGGGGTATAAGTTTGTTGAGTGTGGTAGGAAAAGTGTATGGTAGGATACTGAATAATAGGATTAGGGATAAAACAGAAAATGTGATTGCGGAAGTGCAGAGTGGTTTTAGGAGAGGAAGAGGTTGTATATATCAGATTTTATAGTAAGGCAGTTATGTGAGAATTATTTAGCAAAGGGTAAGGATGTGTATTTTACATTTTTGGATCTGGAGAAAGCGTATGATAGAGTTGATAGAGAGGCAATGTGGAATGTTTTGAGAATATATGGAATTAACGGTAAATTGTTGCATGCAGTGAAGAGTTTGTATGATGGCAGTAGAGCTTGTGTTAGGGTAGGGAATGAAGTGAGTGAGTGGTTTCCAGTGAGTGTGGGACTGAGACAGGGATGTGTGATGTCACCATGGCTGTTTAATTTGTATTTTTATGGAGTTGTAAGAGAGGTGAATGAACGAGTGCGTGGTCGAGGTTTGAGAATGGTAGATGGGGATGATAACGAGTGGGAGCTGAATCAGTTGCTGTTTGCAGATGATACTGTGGTGGTGGCAGATTCAGAAGAGAAGCTGTGTCAGTTAGTGTCAGAATTTGGAATGGTGTGTGAGAGAAGGAAGTTGCGAGTGAATATGGGAAAGAGTAAGGTTATGAGGTGTAGAAGAATTGAGAATGGTGCTTGCTTGAACGTTATGTTGAATGGAGAGACACTTGATGAGGTTGATCAGTTTAAGTATTTAGGCTCGGTTATAGCTGCAAATGGTGGAGTGGAAGCAGATGTGTGTCACAGAGTGAATGAAGGATGTAAAGTATTGGGTGCGTTGAAAGGAGTGATGAAGAATAGAGGGTTGGAAATGAATGTTAAGAAAGTTTTGTATGAGAAAGTGGTTGTGTCAACTGTGATGTATGGATCAGAGTTATTGGGTATGAAAGTAAGTGAGAGACGGGAACTAAATGTGTTTGGGATGAAATGCCTGAGGAGTATGATTGGTGTATCTCGGTTGGATAGGGTTAGGAATGAAGTGGTGAGAGCAAGAACGGGTGCGAGGAGAGAATTTGCAGCCAGAGTAGATATGTATGTTCTGAGATGGTTTGGCCATGTGGAAAGGATGGCTGATGAAAGACTGCTGAAAAAGGTGATGAATGCGAGAGTTGATGGGAGAAATGCTAGAGGGAGACCTAGGTTTGGATGGATGGATGGAGTAAGGAGAGCCCTGAATGATAGGAGGATGGATGTGAGGGAAGCAAGAGAGCGTGCTAGGAATAGGAATGAGTGGCGAGCGATTGTGACGCAGCTCTGATAGGCATCTGCTGTTACCACGGGGCTGCATCTTACAGAGGTAGCCCTGTGGTAGGGGCAGTAGGGGAGTTGGCAATTGTGTAGCAACACACATTGTGGAGGAGCCGGGAGAATGGGCTGTGGCACTCCAGCAGTGCCATCTGAACGGTCGCTAGCACCCTCGTCATTGCCCATAGAGCAAAGTAATCCCCTTATTGTTTTCTTTTTTTTGTTGTCGGCTACCCCCTAATTAAAGGGGGAAACAGCCAAGGTAGATATATATATATATATATATATATATATATATATATATATATATATATATATATATATATATATATATATATATATATATATATATATATATATATATATATATATATATAACCAAGTAAACACATTACATATGTGAAAACATGAATGATATCATATATATATATATATATATATATATATATATATATATATATATATATATATATATATATATATATATATATATATATATATATATATATATATATATATATATATATATATATATATATGAATGGAAGGAAGGCAATCTCCTGATATTTAGTATCTATGAAATACATTTTTTTCCAATGCCTTTCATGGATAATATATATATATATATATAATATATATATATATATATATATATATATATATATATTTATATATATATATATATATATATATATATATATGTGTAGTGTGTGTGTGTGTGTGTGTGTGTGTGTGTGTGTGTGTGTGTGTGTGTGTGTGTGTGTGTGTGTGTGTGATTACCTAATTGTGATTACCTAATTGTGTTTACGGGAAAGAGCCCAAAGCTCGTATCTTCCCGTCTCCTCATCGGTTCCATTTTAGACTTAGTGATACTTATCATACCTGTCCTTAAAACTATGGATTGAGATAGCATTAACTACCTCCTCGCTTAGCCAATTCCAATTATCAACTACTCTTACACTGAAAAAGTATTTCCTTACATCCTGCAAAGAAGTTTTCTTACGAAGCTTCAAACTATGACCTCTAGTTCTAGAGCCAGCCATACCAAAATATCGATCCCTATCCACTCTATCATAACCATGAAGGAATTTAAAGACTGTCACCATATCCCCCCTCACTCTTCTAGCTTCCAGTGATGGTAAGTCTAATTCCCTCAGCCTCTCATCATAACTGAGATTGCGTATTTCTGGCACCAGTTTCGTGGCATGTCTTTGAACTTTTTCAAGCTTAGCTATGTGCTTTTTCAAGTGCGGATTCCAAAAGGGGGCTGCATATTCGAGTTTTGGCCTCACATAGGTTACATAAATATTTCTGAACATTTCCTTGTCCATGTGCCTGAAGGCTACCCTTACATTTGATAAGAATGCATATGCTGCCCTTACTATGCCATTTATATGTATTTCTGGAGACAAATCTGCCAGTATGTTTACTCCTAGATCTCTCTCATTTTCTGTCTCTTGAAGTTGTACTCCAGCCACCGAGTAGTCAAGCTTGGGCCTTCTTGCACTTGTACCCATTCTCATTACCTTACATTTTGAAGTATTGAATTTCATTGGCCACTTTTCTGACCACTCATGCAGATTATTTAGATCCTCCTGAAGTTCTCTACCATTGTTCTCATTTTTTACTTTCTTCACAATCTTTGCATCATCTGCAAACATATTCATGAATGAATTTACAGACTCTGGTAGGTCATATACATATACAAGGAACAAAAGTGGCCCTAAAACTGAACCCTGTGGAACTCCACTACTAACTCTTCTCCATTCAGACACTGAGTGTCTTACTCTAACCCTCTGTTCCCTTCCTTCTAAGTAAGTTTTTATCCATTCCAAAACATTTCCACCTATTCTAGCCATTGATTGCAGCTTCCTAATAAGTCTCCCATGTGGAACAGTGTCAAACGCTTTCTGGAAGTCTAGGAATATGCAATCTGCCCAGCCCTCTCTTTCCTGTAAGATTTGGCTTACCTCATCATAAAATTCTAATAAGTTTGTTACTGTTGATCTACCTTCTCTGAAGCCATGTTGCCTCACTGACAAAAAGTTGAAGGATTCCAAGTGAAGAGAGATATGTTTCCTTAGTAGTTTCTCCATAACTTTGCAAACTATGCTGGTCAAGGAAACTGGTCTATAGTTCAGAGCCGTATCCCTCCTTCCCTTTTTGAAGATAGGTATCACATTTGCTTGTTTCCAGCATCTTGGAATCTCCCCCGACTCCAGTGACTCCTTAAATATGATACTTAGTGCCACTGATATTGTGTTTGCGCATTTTTTAAGCACATGAGGGGATATGTCATCAGGACCTGTAGCTTTATGAACATCTAAATCCATCAGCGCTTTGCATACCTCTGTGGCTGTAAGGTTGATGTTCTCTAATACCGGCCCTTGAGCTTCTATCACTGCAATCTGAGGGGGTGGGGTATTTTCTACTGTAAATACTGACTGAAACTCCTTGTTCAATTCTTTGCAGATCTCTTCATCCGTCTCAGTGATGCTTCCATCCGCTCTCTTTAGCCTTAAAACCTGTTCTTTTACCTTCAGTTTTCCTCTGATAAAGCTGTGGAAAAGCTTGGGATTTTCTTTAGCCTTCCTGGTGATGTCCCTCTCATAGTCTCTCTCTGCCTCTCTCCTTTTACTTAGGTAGTCATTTCTTGCTCTTTTGTAGGTTTGCCAGGCATTTATGTTTTTTCTCCTCCTATACCTTTTCCAGCATTTGTCTCTCCACTCCTTAGCTCTTTTACACCCATTATCGAACCATTTCTCTCTGGCATGAATTACACCTACTTTGGTGACAGGTATGCAGCAATCTACTATCTTCCCATATTTCTCACAAAAGATGTCATACATTTCTTGTACAGATTTGTTGTAAAATAAGGTTCTCCAGTCAAGAACTGCAAAAAGCTCATTCATTTTGATGTAATCTCCTTTTGGATAGTTCCTCCTCATGTCCTCAGTGCCTCTACTCTCAGGAAGAATATCTTCAATGATATACTCCATCAACAACACACAATGGTCACTCTTTCCAATTGGTGGTTCATACTCAATTTTTTCAATATCCAACACATTATCTGTGAACACTAGATCAAGTAGTGATGGTTCATCCCCACCCCTGGCCCTTGTTGGTTCCATTACATGTTGGTGTAGGAAATTCCCTTGTACGCAATCTAGGAATTTTGCCCCGAATGAGTTCTCACCACTGTGTGGGTCAAGATTTATCC
>JAXCGZ010002664.1:32500-41792 GCA_037179515.1 Halocaridina rubra
TCATCACTATTATCATTACCATTACTACCATCATCATTATTATTACCACCATTACTATTATTGATTTCATTTATTATTTCTTTTTTTGTTTTTTCAAATGTTTTTTTCCCCACTTCAGCGAAAAAATTATTGAACTCTTCTGCTTTAGCACTTACATCTACCTCATCGGGTATAATTGATATGTTACTACTTTTATTACAGTTATTGGAAAGCATGGTTTTAGCAATTTTCCATGTATCAGAGATATTGCCTTTAGCGTTTTGAAATTCATTTTTGTAATACTGTTTCTTACTGTTACTTAATAATGATTTTACTTGTTTCTTATGCTCTGTAAACTTTTCTCTTAAAGGAATATTATCTCTTTGTAGTTTTACTTCATTTTGTAGTTTGTCTCTTTCTTTCATAATGTTTTTTATGTCATCTGTTATCCAAGGATCGGGGGGACGAAATATTTCTCTTGTCACGAGTGGTGCACATCGATCTATACATGATGATAAGACACTGGTTAAAATTCTTACTTGTATATTTATATTATCGGTATATAGAATTTCATTTAATTTATGTACTTCATTCATAAGTAAACTACAAAGTAATTCTTGTGAATAATTTCTTAAGCATCTGAATGTTTTAAAGATTGGTTGTCTCTTTGGTTTGCGAATATTTAGGGACGTTACAATTTCCTCGTGGTCTGCTATAGGGCTTGGCATTACGTCACACTTAGTTATCATATGTTTGGAGTTTGTTATTACTAGATCGATTTGGGAAACTGAAGTGGGAGTGATTCTAGTTGGTTTATTTATAATCTGTTCTAGATTTAAATTCTTAATAAGTCTACTCATTTTATTTTCTCTTTTTAGTTGATCATCATTAAAATCGCCATATATAAAAACTGGTTTGTTTTTTAAAATTATCTCCTTAAAAACGTCCAAAATATAGCTAAAAGAGGTTACCGGGGCTTTGGGGTGGCGGTACACGCAGCCTATGATAATAGAAGGAAACTTTTTATGTTGGAAAGAGATCCATTTATCTTCCACTCCTTCGTGCTTCTCAGTTTCAAGATTTAGTTCAGTGGCCTTCAAATAATTTTTAACATATAAACATACACCTCCACCTCTACCACTGTCATAGCGATAAATATTATATGAAGGAATATTAATAAATGCATTATTAATTGACGCATACAGCCATGATTCGCTAATGCAAAGAACATCAATATTTTCTTGTACAAGCATATGTTCAATTTCTAGTATATGGGATAACAGGGATTGTGCATTTATATATACGACAGATAATCTATCATTATATTTACAAGTAACTTTCACATCGGCAGCAGTAACAGCAACAGCAGGAGACGAGGTATTACCATGTTTCATTGGGGTGGTATCCATAGTCATAGTTGTAGTTTCGACTGTGTGATTTCTGGGAATTCATCATTGTACTGTGTTCTGGGGTTAGCCCATGGATCCTGGTGTCTGTACCTGCCGTTGGATGTGTAACGCTGGTTTGAGTACGTGCCGTGGTATGATCGGGCCTTCCCAAACTTTGTATGCCTAGGTGAGTGTCTAGGGTTGTAAGAGCCATCACTCCAGGAGAAGTCTCTTGTGCGTGGACGGCGATAAGAGAGGTTTGTATCGTGTCTCTTTCTGTAGTCTCGCATATAGGGGATTGTTCCATTAGCTCTTTGCTGTTTATTTTGGTATGACTGTAGTTTGGGATATTTTGTAGAATACCCAGGTTGTGTCCATTGTTTGCTCCCACGAAATGGCTGGACACTTGTGCCTGTAGGCCATTGATTCAGTTTGTAAGGCACATATTCAAATCCTTTCGATATCGTTATTGCGAAGGAAACCCAGTTTGGTGTGCGAGAAAGCTCCTTAATCAAGACTTCTTCAGAAGGAATGCCTTGATTTGTCAGTGTATTACGTATCTCTCTCTCAAAGGGGTTGCCAGGAATGCGAATATATATTTGAGCTGTAACCCTTGCACTTGCATTATTTGGCAACTGTGGCTGTGGGGGAGAGGACTTCGAGAGAATGTTTAGAATAGAGATTGCTGCTATTTTGTCTTTTCTGTTTTCTTCATTGTTTTGCAGCCTATTGCTGGGTTGGTTATTTGTGCTGGAAGATGTAATTTGGGTGTCCTGGTTAGTGACAGTTGCTGTGTTGTTAGGAGTAGTGGAGATTGACTCTATATCTTCTTCGCTGTTTTGCAACTCTTTACCAGGTTGGTTGTTTGTGCTGGGAAGAATCTTGTTCTGGTTAGTGCCTGTTGTTGTATTGTTAGGAGTAGTGGGAAAGGACGCTGTAGTCGCCGTGGCTCAATCGGTAGCGTCTCCGACTCTGAGGCGTCAGGTCGAGGGTTCGCGCCCCGTCACGGTCTGAGGTTAGCAAGGGCATGCACTCAGCGTAAGGATTACATCTGCCAAAACAAGTCCTTCGCAAGAAGGCAACCGTCCAAGCCCTTGGTAGATAAGGGAGTCTGTGACGTAAAACCGGAACAGTGGGAAAGGACGCTGTTGTTTCATCACTATTTTGTAACCTGTTACTGATTTGATTATTTATGCTAGATGGTGTATTCAGGTTGTCTTGATGGCTATCACTTTTATCTGGAAATATAAATTGTTAAACGGCTTTGATGAAACGTTATATTGCCGACTGTGATTTCGGTAAAGTTTCAATTCAGCCTAAATGGGAAGACTCGTTCCCAACTAAATGGAGAGGCACGCAGAAGCCTAAATGGGAAAACATGGTACCAGCTAATTGGGAAGACGTATTACCAACTAAATGGAGAAGCTCGCAGAAGCCTTAATAGGAAAACACGCTACCAGCTAAATAGGAGGACATACTACCAGTAGTAACTAGAAAGGCGTGCAGAGAACTAAATGGGAAAACCTGGTACCAGCTAATTGGGAAGACGTACTACCAACTAAATGGAGAAGCGCGCAGAAGCCTTAATAGGAAAACACGGAACCAGCTAAAGAGGAAGACATATTACCTATAGTAACTAGAAAGGCGTGCATAGAACTAAATGGGAAAACATGGCACCAGCTAATTGGGAAGACATACTACCTATAGTAAATAGAAAGGCGTGCATAGAACTAAATGGGAAAACGTGGTGCCAGCTTAATGGGAAGCCATACTACCAGCTAAATGGGAAGTCTTTCACTGAACAAGTGCTGAAAATAAAAGGATTAAAATACTTGCTAAAGATCTGCTACCCACTAATTGGAAGGATTTTGATACATAAAGGAGTCTTTTTGGAAAAAGACTTGATACCGACTCAGTGGAAAGAAAGATTTTTCTTGCCACTGAGAGAATGGAAAGAATTTGATACATAACAAAAGAGGACCTTTGGCGAAACCGACTCATGTGTAAAAGAACAACGCTACCGACTAAACACCATGTTCCCGAATTTTATTATTATTGAAGGGGTTGGAGCCGTCACTGTTATTCTCTCCTCGTGTATAGGAATACAATGGACCTCATGAAATAAGACACGGCTAAAAATGGGTTTTGACCACGCGTGTATTCCTTTTATTTATTATATTTATTTATTTATTTATTTGTTTATTTATTTACACAGATATATATTTTTATACATTTTGGTTGTTTTATCACAATCTTTATTTGTATATGTATATTATTTGTTTTTTATTTGTGTATTAATTTATTTCATTGTATATTAATTTACTTGTCAATTAATAAAATTACATGTGTTCTGGGTCATTAATTATATATATATATATATATATATATATATATATATATATATATATATATATATATATATATATATATATATATATATATATATATATATATAGAGAGAGAGAGAGAGAGAGAGAGAGAGAGAGAGAGAGAGAGAGAGAGAGAGAGAGAGAGAGAGAGAGAGAAAAAAAAACAGCAAGACCGTTATTTTTGTTCTTCTTTGAATTTTAACTCATAAGGATTCTGTTCCATTTTTACTCTATTATATCTAATTCACTATTCACATTGATTTGATAGAGGATCTAGTGAAATGAAGCTATACGAGCCACGTTGAAATGGAACTCTGGTTCTCCATGGTGGAAACCAAGCACTGATCCATTTGCTTTAAATAAACCACTTACTAATATTTATTTGCTTCTAGAAATTCTGGCGAGAAGATACTATGCGAATCTCCTTGAGGGATATGAACTTCGGACGGTAGCTCAGTCATATAGCGCGCGAGTCGAGAAGCGAATAACGCGTGTTCAAGTTCGAGGCGTCAGGAAGAGCAACCAGCCTTAATCCCCCAACTCCGACAAGTGTCCATCCCCATTCGAATGGGGTGCAACCTCCTGTGTGGGGTGAAGACGCTTATCCACTTGAGCTACCGAAGGGGGGTGGTTTTTTGACCACCCACTGAATGCTAAGGGCTCTAGGAATATGACCATGGCAGCGGAAAGCATGACAAAAGAGCAATAGCGTAGTATCACCCTTCATCATTGTTATCATTGCCTCCCCCCCCCTCCCATAATCTCTTTTTGGTTTTCTTTCGTCGCTTTTGCAGTTTCTCTGCCTCTCTAAAATTATGATAATGATGATGCTAATAATGATTTCCATAGACGCCGTAATGATGGGTTAAGGGAGATATTCCCACTTCCACACCTGTAATCAACCTGTGGAACCTCCTGATCTGCCCTCCCTATCATCGAAATTGGAGATCCAATTCACGCGCTTCCTCCAAGGAACCATTTTTGGTCAAAGCGATCATAAGGGTTTTTTTACTTGGTGAAACCGAAACCTTACCTTGTCTTGCTTTCTTAGGTTGTTTTCTGTATTTTTTGAGTATACTTTACCTCAATTTGGACTCGTTTTTGCTTATTTTTTATGTGCTTTCTCCATCTTGAAATAGTAAAAATGTACTAAAGGCCGCTTTCACACCAAAGTGGCACGTCGCACGTGGCACGCCAATTGAAAACGAACATCCAGAAATATATGAAACCTTTCAAACAAGTGGCGTGGCACATGGGACGTGTCACGCCACATTCTGTGTGAACGGTTTCATATATTTCCTGATGTTCGTATTCACTTGGCGTGACACGTAGCATGCCACTTGCGACGTGCCACTTTGGTGTGAAAGCGGCCTTAGCCAGAAGTTGAGAAAACTGAACAAGACTAATAAGCTTTTTTGTACTTGGAATCGGAGTTTCAGTTATCTTTTTTTTTTTTTTTTATTCAGATAACTGTACATGGGGACATGTGCACATGGGCACTCCCACTGATAATGCAGTTGATAAACATTTCAATCTATATTTGGTTATGTATAAATAAAATATTAATAGAATTTGCAATTAATTTTAAATATCATAGCAAGTAATTAATAATAAAATATAGTGTAATAATTGAAGAGTAATATTTGTAACAATATTTTCAATAGCCCTTGTTGAGATCTATAAATTACATTTCACTTTTCAGCAGTACTACTGCAGACAATTTGAAGCAGATATAGAATAACAATTTTCAGGTTAAAAGAGTTTCGGATTGGAATGTGTGTTTTTTTTTTCTGAATGTTTAATTTTCTTCGTGTTTATATTGAAATTATGCATTATATAGTCAGTGATAGGCTTGGATGGTTATAGATATTTTTTTTTATTAAAGTATTATAAACTTAGCTTAACCTAACCTGATTTTTTATTTAAAGAATGATACATTTCATTTACCTTGCTATCATAATTTGGCTTGGAATGTTTTCATCCCTCTCCCGTCGCTCTTTTATCAAGTCTTGAAGCCATTTCTGGTGAAAATTTAATGATTTCTCTCATTTTATATTAAACATTTATCACACATTGAGGTTACTGGGCAATTTTAACAATGTTTCCTGAATTCGAAAGCGAAGTTTCACTTGCCATATCTTTCGAAACTTTTGGTCGGGGTTCAGTTTCTCGAGCGCCTTAATGAACATTATTGTTTAATTTTAAGAAGTTCCTTTTGTGATTAATATTGCGATTACATATTAAACAGAATGTAGAAGGATAAATCAAATACCGGATCTTGTAAAGAGGAGAAAACCTCCAAACTCCACGTAAAGTTCAACAACCCCGTAAGTTGTTAGGTTATCTCAGGTTTGGTGCCTTGCCTTGTAAATATAAAAACCCTAGACCTCTCTGGGGTTACTCTGCCTTACATGATCTTCATTCTTTTGTGGTTAATTTTGCGATTCTCCATATTAAACATAATAAAAAGGGATATAACAAGTGTCTCACACTTTCTACGTTTGAAAACTAACCCTATAACGTGCTTTTGAAAACGTGGCTGGATGCCTTTTCTTTACATCATTTATTTTGTCTTGTGTTTTGATTGCACACAAAAACAGAAGGTACAGATAACCACTGTGCTACCGCGGCATCCATTGCGTAAAAATATCCGTAATTTGGAAAAATTTGGCTGGAAGCGATTTTTCGCTTCTCAGTGACCCATACCTGATATTATTTTTTTCATTTTTGGGGCAGTTTTGCTTTTCCGATACGCTTTAAATAGACGATGAGAGGATTGATACCTCCAATTGACGCCCAGTTGATATTGATTATCGTCAGTGGATGGAGAGTTGATGTTGATTACTTTCTTTTGTCCAGATATCATAAATATACAATTTGGTCAGTTTAATCTATAATTTTTCATCACAAATGATTTTTATTCTCATCCGTACTGACTTTTTCTGATGGCGATAAGTAAAAAGACAGGGTGAAGGACAATTTTAGAGAGAGAGAGAGAGAGAGAGAGAGAGAGAGAGAGAGAGAGAGAGAGAGAGAGAGAGAGAGAGGAGAGAGAGAGAGAGAGAGAGAGAGAGAGAGAGAGAGAGAGAGAGAGAGAGCGAGAACGATACATAGAAACGGAGAGAGTGTCTAAGTATTTGCGTATGAAATTAAAAAAAAATAGAATAAAACACATAACGTAGTAATTAAATAAAGTAAGATAACTGTGGAAAGAGTTAAATGAGATAGATAAGAGTAATAATAATAATAATAATAATAATAATAATAATAAATCTTTATTTCCAACGTACATTGGGTATTCAAATAAGATGCATATATATTCCAGATAGACATCTGTGGTGTACGATATAGACATACTAAAACAAACAAATCATAAAGATGGGTGTACTATTAAAATTTACAAGTAAAATCTTCCTTTAAGAGTAACTTCTTAAGATTATATTTAAAAGTATACACTGAACCAGCATTTTTTAGTTCTCTGGGAAGCTGATTATATAAATGAGGTCCACGAATGTTTATATCTCTTGAGCCAATATCAGTTTTAGACCTTCGTACTAATAAATCTTCCCCTTGATGGGTAGTTAACCCGGTAACTGAGCTTACTGTAGAAAAATTATACAAGCAATCAGGAAGATTGTTTCTTAGTATATTAAAAACAAAGGTACATATATCAAAAACATATTTATCTCTAATCTTTATCCATTCTAGATCTTTTAAAACAGGAGAGATGTGCTCGTATTTTCTTACATTGCCAACAGCCACTCGTGCTGCAAAGTTTTGTAACTTTTGTATTCTTTGTAATTGAGTCTTATTTGTACATCCCCAAACTTTGAGACAGTAATTAATTAAACTCATAGCTAAGGACTGGACAATTATTATACGAGTTGATGTTTCAAATGAGTCTTTTACCCTATTTAGATATATTAGAGTACCCATTACTTTTTTATAAATTTCATCTATATGCATTTCAAAATTCATGTAACGGTCAAAATAGACACCTAGGTTCTTTACCGAGTTCATTGGCTTAATGATATTACCGTTAAAATTTATATGAAGATTGTCATCAACTTCTGATAATAATTGTCTGGATCCGATAAGAATAGATTGGGTTTTAGTTTCATTAAGTAACAGACCATTTTTTAGAAAGTAACGTTTAGCCATATACAAAATTTCTTCTGCTCTACGAATAATATTTTCTAAATCATTAATTTCTCCTTCAATTAAGATTTGAGTATCGTCAGCATATTGAATGACATAACAGTTAGGTAAATATTTTACTAGATCGTTTACATATATTAGAAAAAGTATAGGTCCTAGGATCGATCCCTGAGGGACCCCAAACAATACCTTCTTGCGACTTGAAACTACATCTTTTATTCTGACTGACTGGTAGCGGTTTTTTAAATAGTTCTCGAACCAGCTTGGGTCAATGTTCATTTTTTTGCATTTTTCTAATAAGATGGTATGGTGTACACTATCAAAAGCTTTAGAAAGATCGAGTAGTAGTAGCAATGATATTTTCTTATTATCTATATTTTTGTATATTTCATCTGATATTTTCAATAAGGCAGTTTCAGTTGATAATTTTGGCCTGAAACCGTGTTGACTTTTTGCAATAAGTTTATTTTTTTCAAGAAACTCACTTAACTGATTTGCAACAATCTTTTCAAGTATCTTTGATAAAATTGGTAGTAAAGAGATTGGTCTATAGTTAGAGACGTCGTCAGGATTTCCATTTTTAAAACCAGGAATTACATGGGGATTTTTCCATAAATCCGGGTAAATATTGGTAACTATGGAAGTATTGATTATTACCGTCAGATAATATGCTATTACAAATAATGAATCTCTAATAAAACGAAAACAAATTCCATCTGATCCATATGCATTAGAGTCTTTCCGATTTTTTATTACTAAGATTACTGTATTACAATCTACTGTAGTAGGGTTAAAGACATCATTACTTCTATTGAATGCACTATGTTCTTCCAAATTAACATTATTATTATTATTGCTACCATCATCACTATTATCATTACCATTACTACCACCATCATTATTATTTACACCATTATCAACATTTCTATTATTATTACTACTACCATCATCATTATTATTACCACCATTACTATTATTGATTTCATTTATTATTTCTTTTTTTGTTTTTTTCAAAGGTTTTTTTCCCCACTTCAGCGAAAACATTATTGAACTCTTCTGCTTTAGCACTTACATCTACCTCATCGGGTATAATTGATATGTTACTACTTTTATTACAGTTATTGGAAAGCATGGTTTTAGCAATTTTCCATGTATCAGAGATATTGCCTTTAGCGTTTTGAAATTCATTTTTGTAATACTGTTTCTTACTGCTACTTAATAATGATTTTACTTGTTTCTTATGCTCTGTAAACTTTTCTCTTAAAGGGATATTATCTATTTGTAGTTTTACTTCATTTTGTAGTTTGTCTCTTTCTTTCATAATGTTTTTTATGTCATCTGTTATCCAAGGAGCGGGGGGACGAAATATTTCTCTTGTCACGAGTGGTGCACATCGAT
>JAXCGZ010002665.1:0-27500 GCA_037179515.1 Halocaridina rubra
TTGTATTTTCAGCATGTCTAACCTATTCTATTCTACTCTACTTATTTATTCTATTTTTCTTTTTATGATTTTTCTAATAAGCACTAACCTATTCATACCCACCCTACCTCTGTCATATGTCTATCTAATCTACATTTGAAGGTGTCTAAGGTATTGGCATTTACTATCATACTAGGAAGCTTGTTCCATGCATCAGCTACTCTATTACCAAACCAATTTTTAACAATTTCCCTTCTGAACCTAAATTTATCAAACTTGAATCCATTATTACGAGTTCTGGTTTGATCATGAATTTTTAAAACTTCATTAATATCTCCCTTGTTAATCCCTTTAAACCATTTATACACTTCAATCATATCCCCCCTAACTCTTCGCCTCTCTAGAGAATGTAGATTAAGTTTTTTTAATCTGTCCTCATATGGTAGATTTCTGATATTGTGTATCATCTTGGTCATTCTTCGCTGCACTCTCTCCAAGGATTCAATTTCCATTCTATAATAGGGTGACCAGAATTGCACAGCATAATCTAAATGGGGCCTAACTAATGCAAGATAGAGCTGCAAAATAACTTTTTCCGTCCTATTGCTAACGCTTCTTGAGATAAATCCTAAAATTCTGTTTGCTTTATTTCTGACTGCTGTGCATTGCTCTCTTGGCTTAAGACTACTACTCACAGGAACTCCCAAATCCCTTTCACACTGAGAACTCATGATTTCATGGTTATTTAGCTTATAACTAGTATTGTCTTTTATAGTACCCATTTTAACTACTTTACATTTTCCAACATTAAATTCCATTTGCCATTTGTCCGACCATTCAGATAATCTATTTAGATCTTCCTGTAAAGCATGAATGTCTTCTTTTCCATTTATAGTTCTACCAATTTTAGTGTCGTCTGCGAATTTACTTAGGTTACTACTGATATCCGAATCCAGATCATTTAGATATACGATGAATAATAGGGGACCCAGTACCGAGCCTTGTGGTACCCCGCTAGTAACCGAGCCCCACTCTGATTTCTCTCCATTTATGCAAACCCTCTGTTTTCTGTCTTTTAACCATTGTTTGATCCATCTGAGCACAGCTCCTCCTATATCATGAGCTTCCAGCTTTTTAACTAATCTTTTGTGAGGAACTCTATCAAAAGCTTTGCTAAAATCTAGATATATTGTATCATATTCTTTGCCACAATCTACTGCCTCGTAAACTTCTGAATAAAAAGACAGCAAGTTTGTAAGGCACGAAAAACCCTTAAGAAACCCGTGTTGTGAAAGTTTTATCAGTCTGTGTAATTCTAGATGTGCCCTTATTTTATTTGCAATTATGGATTCTAGAATCTTACCCACAGTTGACGTTAAACTTACCGGCCTATAATTATTCTTTTTAACACGTTCTCCTTTTTTAAATATTGGTACCACATCTGCCAATTTCCACTCCATGGGTACCGATCCTAATTTTATTGAATTATTAAATAATGCAGTTAGAGGACAACTAAGCTCTTCCTTGCATTCTTTTAATATTCTAGCATATATTCCATCAGGTCCCGGAGATTTATGAGCCTTTAATTTATCTATTTCTTTTATTACCTCCTCTCTCGTAATATTTATTGAACTAAGTATATTATCGGGACTGTCTCTGTAAATGGATTCTACTTCCGGAATATTTTCCAAGTTTTCATTTGTAAATACAGATAAGAAATACTCATTTAAACATGTACACATCACTTTATCGTCATCTGTGATATGGCCATTGGCTACTTCAATTGGTCCGACTTTTTCCTTAAATTTTGTTTGATAATGTTGATAAAACCCTTTAGGATTTTCTTTAGCTTCTCCTGCTATTCTAACTTCGTATTTTCTTTTCGACTCTCTAACTATCTTTTTAACTTCCCTGTTTAACTGTATATATTGCTGCCTCACCTGCTCTTTATAAGCTAAATAACCATGAAATCATGAGTTCTCAGTGTGAAAGGGATTTGGGAGTTCTTGTGAGTAGTAGTCTTAAGCCAAGAGAGCAATGCACAGTAGTCAGAAATAAAGCAAACAGAATTTTAGGATTTGTCTCAAGAAGCGTCAGCAATAGGACGGAAAAAGTTATTTTGCAGCTCTATCTTGCATTAGTTAGGCCCCATTTAGATTATGCTGTGCAATTCTGGTCACCCTATTATAGAATGGAAATTGAATCCTTGGAGAGAGTGCAGCGAAGAATGACCAAGATGATACACAATATCAGAAATCTACCATATGAGGACAGATTAAAAAAACTTAATCTACATTCTCTAGAGAGGCGAAGAGTTAGGGGGGATATGATTGAAGTGTATAAATGGTTTAAAGGGATTAACAAGGGAGATATTAATAAAGTTTTAAAAATTCATGATCAAACCAGAACTCGTAATAATGGATTTAAGCTTGATAAATTTAGGTTCAGAAGGGAAATTGGTAAAAATTGGTTTGGTAATAGAGTAGCTGATGCATGGAACAAGCTTCCTAGTATGATAGTAAATGCCAATACCTTAGACACCTTCAAATGTAGATTGGATAGACATATGACCGAGGTGGGTGGGTATGAATAGGTTAGTGCTTATTAGAAAAATCATAAAAAGAAAAATAGAATAAATAAGTAGAGTAGAATAGAATAGGTTAGACATGCTGAAAATACAATTCAAAAATGGAGCTGCCTCGTGTGTGCCAGTAGGCATGTTGCAGTGTCCTCTATTCTTATGTTCTTATGTTCTTATGTTTATTTTATTTGCAATTATGGATTCTAGAATCTTACCCACTGTTGACGTTAAACTTACCGGCCTATAATTATTCTTTTTAACTCGTTCTCCTTTTTTTAAATATTGGTACCACATCTGCCAATTTCCACTCCATGGGTACCGATTCTAATTTTATTGAATTATTAAATAATGCAGTTAGTGGACAACTAAGCTCTTCCTTGCATTCCTTTAATATTCTAGCATATATTCCATCAGGTCCCGGAGATTTATGAGCCTTTAATTTATCTATTTTTTTTATTACCTCCTCTCTCGTAATATTTATTGAACTAAGTATATTATCGGGACTGTCTCTATAAATGGATTCTACTTCCGGAATATTTTCCAAGTTTTCATTGGTAAATACAGATAAGAAATAATCATTTAAACATGTACACATCAGTTTATCGTCATCTGTGATATGGCCATTGGCTACTTCAACTGGTCCGACTTTTTCCTTAAATTTTGTTTGATAATGTTGATAAAACCCATTAGGATTTTCTTTAGCTTCTCCTGCTATTTTAACTTCGTATTTTCTTTTCGACTCTCTAACTATCTTTTTAACTTCCCTGTTTAACTGTATATATTGCTGCCTCACCTGCTCTTCACCTCTTTTTAGTTTCCTGTATATTCCTCTTTTAATACCTATAAGATTCTTTATTCTATTGTTCATCCATTTAGGGTCATTTTTTCTTGATCTGCAATGTTTCATGGGAATATAGTCTCTGACTATTCTTAAGAGTCATGACAAAATTGTTATATTCCTCATCCAAATTTATATTAACTGACGGACTGCTGTTCTTTCCTGTGAGAGAATTTAATGTAGTGATCTTATCTTGTGATAATCCTTGGCATGTGGTACTCAAATTTCGGGGTAATCCGCTACCTGCGACCTGACCTGCTGGATTAACTACCCACATCTGTACCCCCCTGAAATCCCTTCCCATACCTCATTAGATAATTTAGTTTTTAAGCCCTCAAAATCTCCTGCTCTAAAGTGTGGAACAATATTCTTATTTTCCTTTATAGTTTCCTTGAAAATTATGTTAAATCTAATGGAATCATGGTCACTGTTGCCCAATGGTTCACCAACTTCTAAATTTGTAACCATATTCTCTCTATTACTAAGAACTAAATCTAGTGTATTCACCCCCCGTGTTGCTTCAAGTACATGCTGAGAAAGGAAATTGTCTTCTACTAAAACAAAACCCCCCTACCTCTCTGTCTATCATACCAGCCAATACCGAGACACCTGAATTAGAAAGATGCACTCCATCCCTTGCATACATATGCTTACGACTAGTGAAGTGATCCCACCCGTCTATAAAACCTATATTATTCTCCCGACAGAAGACTTTCATCCTAGCCTTTACTCCTATAGCTCGAGACCACCACTCTAAACTTTGGCTAAGCCTTGGGAGAATACCACACATCACAGGAACTGCACCCCTTTTCCTGAACTTATCTAGGGCTTGTCTATACAACCTAATCAGCTCTTCACTTCTACCATCCTGCACGTCATTTCCCCCAGCTATCAAACAAACAACATCTTTTTTCTTAATCCAGCTATTTATTGACTCACCCACCTTCTTCATACCTGCTCCAGGGAAAAAATATTTTCCTCTAACTCTATGCCTGAGTTTCCTGTCTACATATCTGCATAGTGAATCCCCTACAATTACCAAAGAACGAGACTTATCCGGAGGATGGGTTACTCCGACCTTGGGAGACTTACCTAGGCTCTTGACCTGAGAGCTTTTCCCACTTCCATTTCTACGATCGCTAGTACACCTATCTGACTCTATGGTTCCTGAAGAATTACTGCCGCCACTGTCACATTCATCTCTAAGTGAACTAAATGAATTAGCAACTTGTAGTCTAAAAGTATCATTTTTCTTAAGAACCATCTTCGTTGAACCCTTATTCACAACTTTCCAGTCGTCTTCACTATTCAATTGTCCCTTCCTGGTTAACACCTCTACCTTACCTCTCAGATCCCTGTTCTCCTCAGCTAAGGATCTGACCTCCTGCCTGACTGCGGCCAACTCATTTCTTAAATTACAAATGAGTTTGCTCGCGTCAGACGAGGACAAATCCCCAGCACAGCCACAAACAGCACCAACAACGACACCACCACCAACACCACTACCACTAACACCACCAGCACAAAGAACACCACCACTCTCCATTGTACTAAGTATGGTCAAGACTAGAGCTACTGGAAGCACGACCTCACTGGATGAACCCAGGATACAATTAAAATCAAAGTTTTTAAGGAATCAGAATGTAAACAGCTTACTCGTCATTGCATGAAATTTTACTAAATTAACTTTCTTTGAAATGTATGTAATTTATCAAATTTTACCAGACTCATGTTTATCCATGGCCCTTCCCTATAAATTATGGACAAAAGCAAACTATTAGCAAATTAATATCCATACATTCATATTTTAATTATATTGTTGGAAGGTATCTAATTGTTACTCCACCCTACAAATCTGAAGATTTTTTTATTCTTTAAAGCATCACACTGTATTTAAGACCATATCCTAAGTATTATAATAAAATATTTGAAGAATGAATATCAAATTAGCATAGGTTCTGCAAGGTACTCGGGAAATTATCCATATTTACAAGTTTAGATTACTATATCAGACTTCTATAGTCTATGATTTTGAATAAATTCAGAATGAGCATAATAGAAAAGATCAGAGAAAAATAGGTCCCTCATCTTAACAAGATACCGTTGGGTACTATTCATCGTTTGAAGTTAGTCAAGGGGTTATTTGACAAATTTTAGATAAGATTATAAGAGACAGCAATCACATTACGCCACTGATCTTACTATAGAATATGAAAAGGGAATATTCATTTATAAAAGATACTTTATGGGGTTATTCACCTGTACAAGGTATTCATTGAAATAATTCCTCTTTACAGTGTAATTCAGAGGGTTATTCTTCATTAAAGGGTATTTATGGGGTTATTCATCATTACAAGTTATGATATGGGATTATTAATCTTAAGGCAGTTTAGCAGATTATTTATCTTTGCAAAGAATTTATGGGGAATATTCATTTTTACAAAGTTTTTAATGGATATTTTATCTGTACAGGAATTTTATATGGTTGTATACCTTTACGAAGTAGTATATGGTGTTTATGCATTTTGCATCGTATTTTATGGAGGCTTTTAGTATGTTTTATGGGCATAATTTATCTTTATAGGTATATTATGATGATGATTCATCTTTACAATGCATTAATGGGGTTATTTATCTGTTCAAGGTATTTTATTAGGTCATTCATCATTAGAGTATTTTATGGAGTTCTTCATCTTTTCAAGTTCCTAAATTAGTTATTCATCGTTACAAGTTATTATATGGTGCTTATTTGTCTTTACAAGTATTTATGGTGATGTTTATCTTTACAAGGCACATTTTTGCAGTGTTTTATAAGAACATAAGAACATAAGAATAGAGGACACTGCAACATGCCTACTGGCACACACGAGGCAGCTCCATTTTTGAATTGTATTTTCAGCATGTCTAACCTATTCTATTCTACTCTACTTATTTATTCTGTTTTTCTTTTTATGATTTTTCTAATAAGCACTAACCTATTCATACCCACCCTACCCCTGTCATATGTCTATCTAATCTACATTTGAAGGTGTCTAAGGTATTGGCATTTACTATCATACTAGGAAGCTTGTTCCATGCATCAGCTACTCTATTACCAAACCAATTTTTACCAATTTCCCTTCTGAACCTAAATTTATCAAGCTTAAATCCATTATTACGAGTTCTGGTTTGATCATGAATTCTTAAAACTTTATTAATATCTCCCTTGTTAATCCCTTTAAACCATTTATACACTTCAATCATATCCCCCCTAACTCTTCGCCTCTCTAGAGAATGTAGATTAAGTTTTTTTAATCTGTCCTCATATGGTAGATTTCTGATATTGTGTATCATCTTGGTCATTCTTCGTTGCACTCTCTCCAAGGATTCAATTTCCATTCTATAATAGGGTGACCAGAATTGCACAGCATAATCTAAATGGGGCCTAACTAATGCAAGATAGAGCTGCAAAATAACTTTTTCCGTCCTATTGCTGATGCTTCTTGAGATATATCCTAAAATTCTGTTTGCTTTATTTCTGACTGCTGTGCATTGCTCTCTTGGCTTAAGACTACTACTCACAAGAACTCCCAAATCCCTTTCACACTGAGAACTCATGATTTCATGGTTATTTAGCTTATAACTAGTATTGTCTTTTATAGTACCCATTTTAACTACTTTACATTTTTCAACATTAAATTCCATTTGCCATTTGTCCGACCATTCAGATAATCTATTTAGATCTTCCTGTAAAGCATGAATGTCTTCTTTTCCATTTATAGTTCTACCTATTTTAGTGTCGTCTGCGAATTTACTTAGGTTACTACTGATATCCGAATCCAGATCATTTAGATATACGATGAATAATAGAGGACCCAGTACCGAGCCTTGTGGTACCCCGCTTGTAACCGAGCCCCACTCTGATTTCTCTCCATTTATGCAAACCCTCTGTTTTCTGTCTTTTAACCATTGTTTGATCCATCTGAGCACAGCTCCTCCTATACCATGAGCTTCTAGCTTTTTAACTAATCTTTTGTGAGGAACTCTATCAAAAGCTTTGCTAAAATCTAGATATATTGTATCATATTCTTTGCCACAATCTACTGCCTCGTAAACTTCTGAATAAAAAGACAGTAAGTTTGTAAGGCACGAAAAACCCTTAAGAAACCCGTGTTGTGAAAGTTTTATCAGTCTGTGTAATTCTAGATGTGCCCTTATTTTATTTGCAATTATGGATTCTAGAATCTTACCCACTGTTGACGTTAAACTAACCGGCCTATAATTATTCTTTTTAACACGTTCTCCTTTTTTAAATATTGGTACCACATCTGCCAATTTCCACTCCATGGGTACCGATCCTAATTTTATTGAATTATTAAATAATGCAGTTAGAGGACAACTAAGCTCTTCCTTGCATTCCTTTAATATTCTAGCATATATTCCATCAGGTCCCGGAGATTTATGAGCCTTTAATTTATCTATTTCTTTTATTACCTCCTCTCTCGTAATATTTATTGAACTAAGTATATTATCGGGACTGTCTCTGTAAATGGATTCTACTTCCGGAATATTTTCCAAGTTTTCATTTGTAAATACAGATAAGAAATAATCATTTAAACATGTTCTTATGTCTGCAGCATACCCATGCATGCAACATATGAATGAAAATGTTAATACTAAACACGCATGCAGAGCAAGTGAAGGGTATCATCAGTCTCAAGAGCTTTTCTTCCACTGGGAACTCTTTCAAGCTCAACTCATATAAAACTTTAAGAAAAAGGAAACACTGATATTTTGCCAACAACTAGGGCTGACTGGTATATCTACGACTATAAAGTTCTTGCGGCATTCATTCTATTTCAAAAAGGGAGTTAAACCTCCAAACGACATCACAGAAAACACTCCTCAACACGAGATAAGAGATGTCTTCCTTTATGGAAAACATCAAGCCCGAAACAAACAGGCAAATCACTGAGATGAAAAAAGTAATAGAAAATGAGATGAAAAGTAAGATAGATTATCTTAAAAGTTGTCTATTGACGAAAGAAGAATATATCAGACAGCTAATGTCAGTGAGGTTTCGTAACTATCATCCATTAGTGTCAGTGAGTGATGCACGTATATCCCTCCCCCCTGCTGCTTGGTTACTCTGTTCTTAAGGAGAAATAGGAAAGGCAAAGTAAAGGAGTGTGTTATCTATGGTGGATTAATTTATATTGTCTCAGATGTCATAAACAGTAAAATATTTCTAGACGACGTTGGAGAACTGGTAGCTAAGTTAAAAGGGAAAAACAACAATATCACTATTCTCAAATGTAAACTTGTCTCACCCTCATCTAAACACGAAGAAGAGATACGTATTAATAATGGGAAATTACACGAATGGTGTCATTAAAAGGGAGAGCTTTCATAAATAATCATCTACTGGCATAAGAACAGGGACTATGGCTCTGGAGAAAGTCCCAGTAATCCTACCCTCACAAGAGCCGGTGTCGTGCAACTCCTGGATGCCATAGCAAACAGCAGCCCTAAATTAGTAACTGAAAATGGGTCAGAAATACGAAAGAACAGAAGCATGCCGAACAAGCGAGGCAAACAGGCAAGATTGGTAAATAGCTCGACTGAAAGTGTTCGTAGGCCACAGTGTGATAAATTCAGAACACCGCGAAAGAATGGCAAAGACTTTCGATATACAAGACGAAAACAGACAGGCAGGAAAAGACAGCAATTCAAATAAATTCACTGCCTCTTCTACATATATGGGAAGAGCACAAATGCATCTGGGAGGTTATAACAGCCATAATAATATTCAGGACGGTAACCGACGAACCGGAACAGACGGGAATTATGGCGACCTATATGCCCTTCTTACATATATCGACAGAACACAAAGGTATCGGGAAGATTACCATAGCCATAAAACCAGAAACTATACCAATAATGAAGAGACTAAGAAATATTCAAATTGGAGACCAAGCCCAGCTCAAAAAAAAAAAAAAAAAATATATATATATATATATATATATATATATATATATATATATATATATATATATATATATATATATATATATATCAAGAAAACATTACATAACCGGAAAAGATTAGGCTACTTCGAGTGCTGTTAGAAAAATCATCATATTCAAAGATGTCTCTTTCAACATAAACTGACATGTGAAAATTGTCAACAACTCGGCCATAAGAGTAAATTATGTTCATTATTCTATAATTATTAAATAACAGGCAACGAAAACTTAGCCGAAAGTGTAAAGAATAAATGCAGGGATAGTTAAATTATAGAACATATTAAGGCTAGATCAATGCTCCCATGCTTAGATGAAATAAATATGTCAGTCAAAGATAGGAAAATTAATCTCTTATGTATATCAAAATTTTGATGAAAAAGTAATATGTCAGATAGGCTGTTTTTTTTTTCTTTTATGAAGGGTTTTAATTTATTTCATTGTGATGGTGAACAGAGGGCTGGTTCTTGTATGTATATATGCAGTGACCTAAAAAGTGTAAAAATAAAATTGAGTGACCCCTGATGAAGGAATAGCATAAATATGGGCAAAAGTACAATCACGAAATATGCCATCAATTATGAAAGGAATGATGTAGGCTACAGGCATCCTCACGCCTTCATAAAAACATTTGTATATATCCACGATAAACTGCAACAACTATCATGTTAGAAGAAAAACATTTTTTTTTTTAAATGAGTGTGACACCAGGACGGACTAAAAACAAATAAAATAAAACCACCCCCTTCGGGTCTGGGCACGAAGAAAACATAAAGTAAAGATAAACAGAGATGGAGAGTGTTGTGAGTTGTCAGATGTGAAGGGATAATAAGAGATGGGTAACGTATTCTTGGTGGTCTAAATTATTATTTCCTATCCTGCTAATCAGAGCTTAAGAAAATTATAAAGACTCAATTTTCATCAGCTAATTCTCAAACCAACTCATATAACAAGTACCTGTAAAACCCTCCTTGATGTAATTATAACAAATGATCACATTCAACAGTTCCTCGGAAGTAGTAAATTGTCCTTCATCAGCTCATGAACATATATCAGGTTAGACAGATGTACAGAAACCTAAGAAACAGTTACCAACAAATTCTTTTCACAGCTTAGAAAAACTACAGTTCAAATAATTTCTGTAATAGTATTTAGGCTGTGTTCTGAAATTCAACAATATCCTGAATACCAATGATTTCAAAAAATAAAGTGCAGATATGAAAACAAACTTCGTGTTGTGTTTAAATATTTGTGTTCCAAAAGTAACATTAAAGATAACTCGTCCCCCGGCTCATTGATGAATGATGAAATACACATCAGAAAAACAAATCGAAATAAAATTAAACAAAAGTTATGCCAATATCACATAGTGAATGGAATGAAGAGCAATTTAAACTGTCCAAAAAGCGTGTAAAAACTCTCATCAAACAGGCTAATACAGATAACTACAGAAACAAATTTATGGTTTGTGAACCTAGAGAGGTACAATTATTGAAGATATTGTGCCAAGTAAAAAGATCTCCATTCGAAAGATAAATGTCAAGGAAGCATCAGTCCTTTTCTTTTTCTTTTTCTTTTTACACAGAGGAAAAGGTTTATGAGAGCATGTAGTCATACAGTATCCAAGAACACCAAAATGAAATCGGCTGAATTATCTAACAATCAAGTTTCTGTATTAATTTCATTAATAAATATAGTAAAAAAAACTTGGAAAATAAAAATTCTTGTCGAGCAGATGGAATGTCTACCAAATTCTAGAAAGATGCATTGCCTGTACTAGTTTTCCCCATAACTGTGATTATTAACACCTTCACTGTCACAGGGATATTCCCATTTAAATGGAAATATGGATTTGTTTGTCAGTATTTGAACAGGGAGAAAATGAGGACCCATCCAAGTACAGACCCATTACCCTTCCCCCAATTTTTGATTCTTCGGGTAGATATCATAAGGAGGATTAATTAATAAATTTTAAGATAGAAAAAGAATGCTATTTGAATATAATTTATAGATATAGGAAGAAATAAGTTCCAAGAGGTCCTGAGTTCAACCCCTCGTGGTGGTTCAAACCAGTTCGCTCTTCGCCAAAGCTACTTAGGGGTGAGAAGGAGAGGGCAGTGGCTTCTTTTTTGCGGTAGAGAGCATGTGTCAGTTAAGCAAGTTTTGGTAAATTATTTTTTATGAAAGTAAAAATACTTGTCTTTCTGCTATCAAGTAAAAACACGCACATGCATGAGAAAACGCGCACGCATGTACACACGCTGGCACTTGCCCACAAACACTTAAAGCTAGAAAATAGAAAACTGGGTTTTTGTGAAGATGAAACTGCATTGAATTTAACGCCTCAGCAGATACTCATTCATACTAAATAACTGAGCAATTATATCATATTGCTGAAATATTATTGTGAAAAATATATGAGGGCAATTAAAAGTTTGCTTAAAAATGCATGAATGTAGGTAGGTCTGATATGACGAGATGTAACTGAACAAATGAAAAAATTGGGGTTTTTGATGGGCCAAAGACTGATTTTCCGCACACAAAAAATAACTCGAAATGGAGACTAATTTCCACTAATGGCCTGCCATTTCCATATATGTTTTCATTATGCTAGCTGAGTTGGTAAGGGCTAGGAGACAACAAGAGCCAATGATGTCAATTCCACATACTCTACTTGACTATATCTGTCTATGTACATGAGTCATTTACCCCTTATAAGGGGAATAGCAGGGTCAAGGCAGAATACTCTTGACTCCTTGGAAAGAAAAATACAGAGGATGGGATTCCCAGTCCCTTCACTCCGCCTCATTTAGTCGACTCCTACGACATGCAGTGGAGCATGGAGGAAGTATTCTAATTGCCACCGGATATTCCACTAATACCCAACCATTCTCATGGGTGTCCCAATTAAGCTGCTGCATTGGTAGGGGATGCAAAATGTGAGACGACCCCGCTCTCCATTTTCCATGCTCCAGATGCATAGCTAAAGATTCATTTTTTTCACCATGAAACGAACTGCGATTAGAACTCAGTTCATTTACTATAGTAGACCAATATTTAACCCATTAAGTCACTGGAGCTCCTTATTACAATATATATATATATATATATATATATATATATATATATATATATATATATATATATATATATATATATATATATATATATATATATATATATATATATATATATATATATATATATATATATATATATATATATATATATATATATATATATATACATATATATATATATATATATATATATATATATATATATATATATATATATATATATATATATATATATATATATATACATATATATATATATATATATATATATATATATATATATATATATATATATATATATATATATATATATACTAATAAAGTTGGTAAGAACACACTTTACCTACACACATACTTTCCCACAAGCAAACAACCTTGTCAATGCTCTCTCTCTCTCTCTCTCTCTCTCTCTCTCTCTCTCTCTCTCTCTCTCTCTCTCTCTCTCTCTCTCTCTCTCTCTCTCTCTCTCTCTCTCTCTCTCGCTTGCTTGCTTGCTCGCTCACTCGCTCACACACACACACGCTTGCGCACTATCATAGGCATATAATTGACAAGTAAGTGTTAAACGACTATTGGGTGCTGCCTTTATAGTGTGTGCTAGTGTAAAATAGAGAGAAATATTGTTAATCCTGTTTTCTCAATAATTCTAATTGCATCAGCGGGCACAACATCAAAGAATAGCCTCACCGTATTCCGACTGCGTGTCGTAAAAGGCGGCTAAAAGTGGACGGGGCGGGGTGACTAGGAATCCCCCCTTGCATCAACCTCCTGCGAGACATCAAAGAAGAAGGGGAGTAGGGGGGAGAATTACTTCTCCCCAAACTCTAGTTTTGGGGTGTCTTAATGTGCGTGGTTGTAGTACGATAGAGAGCAAAAGATGTGAGATTGATATATGTTTGGTAGGAGGAGGATGGATGTATTGGCACTGTGTGAGACGAAGATGACAGGAAAAGGAAAAGTGGCATTTGGTGATGTGACGGGTAGGGTGTCTGGGGTTGAAAGGGGGAGAGCGAGAGAAGGTGTGGCATTATTGCTGAGTGAATGGATGGTAAATCAGGTAGTGGAATGGAAAGAAGGGTCATCAAGGCTGATGTGCGTGAGGGCTAGGATAGGAAGGGAATGTTGGGCTTTTGTTAGTGCGTATGGGCCAGGATCTGAGAGAAGTGAGGAAGAGCGGGATGAATTCTGGAATGAGTTAACTAGATGTGTGGATGGTCTGAGTAGAAGGAACTATGTAGTTGTTTTGGGTGACTTGAATGCCAGAGTGGGTGATGGAGAGATAGAAGGTGTTGTAGGAAAGTATGGGGTACCAGGTGGGAATGAGAATGGCGAGAGACTGTTAGATATGTGTGTGGAGCAAGAGTTGGTGATAGGTAATAGTTTATTTAAGAAGTTAATAATTAAGTATACATGGATGAGAGTGGCAAATGGAAGAGTGAAAGAAAGATCATTGACGGATTATGTGTTGGTAGCAAAGAGCATGGTTGGTAGAGTGAAGGATGTACATGCATTTAGGGGTGTGGCTGCTGGGATGTCTGATCATTTTTTGGTTGAAGCAAAAGTGGTAGTAGCAAAAGAGTGGGGAAATAGTGCGAAGGGAAATAGTGAGGGTGGAAGAGTTGAAAAAGCCAGAGAAGAGACAGGAATATCAGGACAGGTTGAGAGTGGCATATGACAGGGTGAAAGAAAGAGAAGTTAGGGAGTTAGGGGAGGAATGGGGGTTGATGAAAGAATGTTTTGTGGGACATGCAAGTGATGTGTGTGGAAAGGGGTTTGTTGGGGGTGGCATGAGGAGGGGCAGCGAGTGGTGGAATGAAGGGGTGAAAATGAAGGTGGAAGAGAAATAGAGGGTTTTTGAGGAATGGCTGCAGTGTAAAAGTAGGGAGAAGTATGAAAGATATAGGGAGAAAAATGTGAAAACCAAGCGGAAGGTAGAGGAAGAGAAGAGGTTGACAAATGTTAGGTGGGGACAGGATTTTAGTATGTCATATGGGGAGAATAAAAAGAAGTTTTGGAAAGAAGTGAAGAGAGTAAGGAAGGGTGGATCGAGGATGGAAGAGACAGTGAAAGATGTGAATGGACAGATGTTAAGAGGGAACGTTGCAAGGAAAAGATGGGCAGAATATTTTGAGTGCTTGCTGAATGTTGAGGAAGATAGAGAGGCAGCTATAGAGGCAGTGGGAGGGATTCAAGGGCCAGTAATGGGAGATGAAAATGAGAGAGAGATTACAAGAGAGGAGGTGAAAAGGGCATTGTATGAAGCAAAAGCAGGCAAAGCACCTGGAATGGATGGTGTGAGAGCGGAGATGTTGAAAGAAGGGGGTGTGACTGCATTGGAATGGTTAGTGAGAGTGTTTAATAAATGCTTTATGTTGTCATTGGTGCCAGTGGAATGGGTGATTGCCTGTATAGTGCCCCTATACAGAGGTAAGGGAGATATGTATGAATGCAGTAATTTTAGGGGTATAAGTTTGTTGAGTGTGGTAGGAAAAGTGTATGGTAGGATACTGGTTAATAGGATTAGGGATAAGACAGAATATGTGATCGCGGAAGTGCAGAGTGGTTTTAGGAGAGGTAGAGGTTGTATAGATCAGATTTTTATAGTTAGGCAGTTATGTGAGAAATATTTAGCAAAGGGTAAGGATGTGTATTTTGCATTTTTGGATCTGGAGAAAGCATATGATAGAGTTGATAGAGAGGCTATGTGGAATGTTTTGAGATTATATGGAATTAATGGTAAATTGTTGCATGCAGTGAAGAGTTTGTATGAGGGCAGTAGAGCTTGTGTTAGGGTAGGGAATGAAGAGAGTGAGTGGTTTCCAGTGAGTGTGGGACCGAGACAGGGATGTGTGATGTCACCATGGCTGTTCAATATGTATATTGATGGAGTTGTAAGAGAGGTGAATGAGCGAGTGCGTGGTCGAGGTTTGAGAATGGTAGGTGGGGATGATAGCGAGTGGGAGCTGAATCAGTTGTTGTTTGCAGATGATACTGTGGTGGTGGCAGATTCAGAGGAAAAGCTGTGTCAGTTAGTGTCAGAATTTGGAATGGTGTGTAAGAGAAGGAATTTGCGAGTGAATGTGGGAAAAGGTAAGGTTATGAGGTGTGCAAGAAATGAGGATGGCGCTGGATTGAATGTTATGTTCAATGGAGAGACACTTGAGGAGGTTAATCAGTTCAAGTATTTAGGCTCGGTTATAGCTGCAAATGGTGGAGTGGAAGCAGATGTGTGTCACAGAGTGAATGAAGGCTGTAAAGTGTTGGGTGCATTGAAAGGAGTGATGAAGAATAGAGGGTTGGAAATGAATGTTAAGAAAGTTTTGTATGAGAAAGTGGTTGTGCCAACTGTGATGTATGGCTCAGAGTTATGGGGTATGAAAGTAAGTGAGAGACGGAAACTAAATGTGTTTGAGATGAAATGCCTGAGGAGTATGATTGGTGAATCTCGATTGCATAGGGTAAGGAATGAAGTGGTGAGAGCAAGAACGGGTGTGAGGAGAGAAATTGCAGGCAGAGTAGATATGAATGTTCTGAGATGGTTTGGCCATGTGGAAAGGATGGATGATGAAAGACTGCTGAAAAAGGTGATGAATGCGAGAGTTGATTGGAGAAATGCTAGAGGGAGGCCTAGGTTTGGATGGATGGATGGAGTAAGGAGAACCCTGATTGATAGGAGGATGGATGTGAGAGAAGCAAGCGAGCGTGCTAGGAATAGGAATGAGTGGCGAGCGATTGTGACGCAGCTCTGATGGGCATCTGCTGTTACAGTGGGGCTGCATCTTACAAGAGGTAGCCCTGTGGTAGTGGCAGTAGGAGGAGTTGGCAGTTGTGAAACGACACGGGTTGTGGAAGAGCCGGGAGGATGGGCTGTGGCACTCCAGCAGTGCCATCTGAACGGTCGCTAGCTCCCTCGTCATTGCCCATAGAGCAAAGCAATCCCTCTATTTGTTTTCCTTTCTTGATGTCGGCTACCCCCCAATTAAAGGGGGAAACAGCCAAGGTAGATAGATAGAAATATATATATATATATATATATATATATATATATATATATATATATATATATATATATATATATATGTGTGTGTGTGTGTGTGTGTGTGTGTGTGTGTGTGTGTGCGGATCATGATGAATGCTTGATTCTTGGCTCCGCTACCCCCTTGCAAGAGGACATGAGACCATGTGTATATATATATATATATATATATATATATATATATATATATATATATATATATATATATATATATATATATATATATTATATATATATATATATATATATATATATATATATATATATATATATATATATATATATATATATATATATATATAATACGCACATTATCATTTGTGAAAACATATGTTTCCTAGGTTCGAGTCTCGGTCGAGGTGAAATATGATGATTATATATATATATATATATATATATATATATATATATATATATATATATATATATATATATATATATATATACATATTATATATATATATATTACATATATATATATATATATATATATATATATATATATATATATATATATATATATACATATATATATATATATATACATATATATATATATATATATATATATATATATATATATATATATATATATATATATATATATATATATATATATATATATATATATATATATCAAGTAAACACATTACCATGCGTGAAAACAGGGGTAAATATGATTATATATATATATATATATATATATATATATATATATATATATATATATATATATATATATATATATATATATATATATATATATATAGCTACATTATAGTTACCTGATCTCTTGATCGCCTTCATAATTTTTACTCACTAATCCTTCTCATATCTGTCCTAAAACTATAAATGCAATAGGCAAATACTGTTTCTTCATCTAGCAAATTCCATTTATCCACTAATCTTACACTAAAAATGTACTTTATTACATCCTGAAGCTAGTTTTCTCATGAAACTTTCAACTATAATCTCTGCTTCCAGAAGAACCCCTATTAAGATATTGCTTCCAAATCACTATGTCAAAACCATGAATGTTTTGAAAAACTGTTACCATACCCCACCCTGCCTTTCTACCTTCGAATGATAGCGAGTCTAACTCCTTCAGCATTTCCTGAAAGCATAAATTGCGTATCTCCCTCACCAGCTTCGTAGCATGTCTTTGCAATTGCTCTACTTTATTTATGTGCATATTCAATTGCGAATTCCAGAAGGGCTGCTAATCCAACTTTGGCTAATATAAGTCACCTAAATATATCTGGTCATCCCATGTCCATATGCCTGATGACCACCCTTATATTTGCTAAGCTTACATAGGTCACTTTTACTATGCATTTCCCTAGACAAATACTGCAGTATCTTTCCCCCTAGATGTCTATCGTTTTCGAAAGGAATGAAGTTACTCTCCTGCTACTGAATACCCAAAATTGGGCCTTCTTGCACTCGTGTTCATTCTCGCAGCTTAACATTTCAATGTACTGAATCTCATTGACCACTTGTCTGACCACTCACTCAGACTATTTAAGTCTTCCTGGAGTGTTCAGCAATTACTTTCATATTTCACTGTCTTCACAATCTTTGCATCATCTTCAAACATTTCAAATTACATTTACAGTCTCCGGCTGGTTATGTACACATTTAAGAAACAGATGTAAGATTTAAACTGCTCCAAGTGGAACTTCACTGCTAACCTTTCTCCAATAAAAATGTATTTCTTACTCTGACTCCTTGCTCTCCTTCTAGAAATATCATATCATCTCCAAGACATATCCATCTATCCTAGCTTTTATTTGAAGCATCTTAACTAGTCTCCCATGTGAGACTGTGACAAATGCTGTTGAAAATCTTAGAATATGCAGTCTGCCCAGCCCTCTCCTTCTGGTAAGATTAAACTTACATCTTCATTAAATGCAAGTAAGCTTGTTATTCTATCCTGCTTTCTCTGAAGCCATGTTGTGTCATTGACAAAAAGTTAAAGGGCTCCAATTAAAGAAAAATTTGCTTTCTCATTAGTCTCTTCATTGACAAGTGTGTAATTACCTAATTTTAATTATAGAATTGTGCTTACAGGTAAGAGCCTTATGCTCGTAACTCCCCGTCTCCTAGTCGCTTTCATTTCATACTAAATAATACTCATCAATTTTCTTTTTTAAACTATGAATTCAGTTAGCATTAACTACCTCCTTGCGAAGTGAATTCCAGTCATCAATTATTCTTACACTTAAAAAGTACTTCCTTACATCCTGCAAAGTATCCTTACCAAACATCAAAATGTGAACTCTAGTTCTAAAGCTAGCCATATCAAAATATCGGTCCCTATCCACTCTGTCAAAACCATGAAGGAATTTAAAAACCCCCCATTCTTTTAGTTTCGAATGATGGTAAGTCAAATTCCGTCACCCTCTCCTAATAAATGAGATTGCATATTTCTGGCACCAGTTTCGTAGCATGTATTTGAAATTTATCTATCTTATTTATATTATTTTTCAAGTGTAGAGTCCAAAAGGGGACTGCATATTTAAGCTTTGGCCTCACATAAGATACACAAATATTTCTGATCATTTCCTTGTCCATGTGTCTGATGGCTTCCAGACATTTCCTAAGAAAGCATACGCTGTCCTTACTATGTAATTTATATAAATTTTCAGAGACAAAACTGCCAATATGTTTACTCCCAGTTCTATCTCATTCTCTGTCTCTTGAAGTTCTGTACCTGCTATTATACAAGGAACAAAAGTGGCCCTAATACTGAACCCTGTGGAACCACTCTACAAATTCTACCTTATTCAGACACTAAGTGTCTTACTCTAACCCTCTGTTCCCTTCCTTCTGTGTAATTTTTTTATCCACTCCAAGACATTTTCACATGTTCTCGTCATTACTTGCAGCTTCTTAATAAATTTCCCATGTAGGACCGTATCAAATTCCTTCTGAAAATCTAGGAATATGCAATAAGCCCAGCTCTCTCTTTCCTGTATGATCCGGCTTACCTCATCATAAAATTCTTATAAGTTTGCACTGCTGCTCTTCCTTCTCTTAAGCCATATTGCCTCACTGATAAAAAGTTGAAGGATTCCAAGTGAATAGAGATGTGTTTTTTGCTGGTCGATGATGTTTAACAGGCCTATAGTTTAGAGTTGTGTCCCTCCTTCCTTTTTTTGGAGATAGGTACCATGTTCACTCGTTTCCAACATTTTGGAATCTCCCCAGTTTCCAGCAACTTTTCAGATATGATGCATAGCACCACCAATATTGTTTTAGCGAATTTCTTAAGTATGTAAGGGACATATCAAACTGTAGTTTTATGGGTATCTAACTCCATCAATGCCTAGCATACTTCTTTGGCTGAATAGATGATGTTTTCTAATTCCGGCCCCTGAGCTCCTATCTCTGAAATCTGAGGAGGTAGAGTATGTTCTGCTGTAAATACTGACTAAAACTCCTTCTTCAATTCTTCGCAGGTCTCTTCATCTATCTCAGTGAAGATTCCATCCGCTCTTTTAATGTTTAAAACCTGTTCTTTGACCTTCAGTTTTTCTCTGATAAAGCTGTGGAAAAGTTTTGGATCTTTTTAGCCTTCCTGGTGATATCCCTTTCATAATCTCTCTCTGTCTCTCTTCTTGTACTTAGGTAATCATTCCTTACTCATTTATAAGTCTCCCAGCATTTATGCTTTTTCTCCTCCTATGCCTTTTCCAGCATGTCTCTTCACTCCTCACCTCTCTTACACTCATTTCTGAATCATTTCTCTCTGGCATGGATAACTCCTATTTTGGTGGAAGGTATGCAAAAATTTACTATCATTCCATATTCCTCACAAAAGACTGTACATTTCTTGCATAGATTTGTTGTTAAATAATATCCTCCAGTCAGTAACTACAAAAGGCTCATTAATTTCGATGTTATCTCCTTTCAGATAGCACATTCTTGTGTCCTCAGCACTTATACTTTCAGGCAGAACATCTTCGATGTTATACTCCATCAACAACACACAGTGGTCACTCCTCCCAACTGGTGGTTCATACTCAATTTTTTCAATATCCAACAAATTATCTGTGAATACTAGAAGAAGCAGTGATGGTTCATCCCCATCTCTACCCCATGTTGATTCCAGTACATGTTGGTTTAGAAAATTCCCTTGTAAGCAATCTAGAAATCTTGTCGCAAGGGAGTCCATCCCCCCACTGTGTGGGGTCAAAGTTTATCCTATCAATCTCTCTATGATTAAAATCTCCCATAATCAAAATCCTACATTTTCTCTCCTGTGCAATTTTAACAACTGAGTTTATAACTTCGAAAGTACCTGCATGACTTTCCTCTTAAACTCTTAGCTTATGTTGGTTCCTTGGTGGAATATATGCAACAGTTATTATAATGCTCTCTGACCCGGTATGTATGTGAGCAACATTAAATTCCTTGAACTCACTTTCTATAGCAAAGTTTATCTCTTCATCCTGAAATCTTTCACTTATGAGCAATGCTACCCCTCCATCAGTCCTCTCAGATATTCTGAAGCCCTTAGGAAAAACTGTGACACTGTTTATGTCCTCACTTAACTTAGCCTCTGTAACTGCTACTATATCTGCCTTACTTTTGTGAATCCCATCCTTTAACTCTACTGCCTAATCACCTATCCCATCAGCATTTGTGTACAGCAAATGTAATGAGGCTGCATCCCCTGATCTTGCGTGCATGCATAAGTGTGTGTATATGTGTGTGTGAGTGTGTGTGTGTGTGTATATATATATATATATATATATATATATATATATATATATATATATATATATATATGTGTGTGTGTGTGTGTGTGTGTGTGTGTGTGTGTGTGTGTGTGTGTGTGTGTGTGTGTGTGTGTGCCTTTTTATACTTTATGCTTTATCCTTCTTAAGACTGCTGAGTGGCCACAAATGAAAAAAATACGCTGTAAGTGCTAACCATACACTGCTCTTACTCACCCTTTCTATCCGTTGTTGCCTGACAATAGGAAACATTTCAAGAAGGAAGGGAATGTCGGTTCTTTCGTTTCCCTTTAGGGCGCTTCGTGCAAAAGTAAATTCCTCTTAAGTTTCCTACGGATAATATATGCAAAAACATGAAAGTAAAATTCCACCAATTTTTTTGGATACTCAGACATCTATCACTTTCCCCTCCTAGAATTCCAGGTACTCACATTTAACACCTTTTATTCAATTTTCGTCTAACATTCTTCCCTCTCTTTTGCTTTCACTATCACTTCACTCTCCCTTTTGTCAAATCACTAACGCTTTCGTTAAACTTCGAGAGAAATAATCCGTTAATGGACTCAGTCTTTCATTTTTGTTTACCTTCTGTCTGCTCCAGTATAAATATATATTTAACGTGTTACCTCATATCAGAACCTATGCTCTGGAAATTTCTGTTTCATCTCAATCTCCACACATCTAATAAAGTACTTATTGAGCCTGTTGACTTGTGAAGGGATACTTATTGTAAGAGGAATGCTGCTACCTTTTGTATATAATCCCTAGATATCTCTAACGAAGAGAAAAGCATCACAAATCACTTTAATTTGTCGAAATCGGTATCTGGGGGGTCCTAAGGTTTCATTCATTGTACTTAAATGACATTAGAAGGATGCTCATGTACGAGTATGTGTGTACACACGAACACACATACATGTGTGTTTATATATATATATATATATATATATATATATATATATATATATATATATATATATATAATATATATATATATATATATATATATATATATATATATATATATATATATATATATATATATGTATATGTGTGTGTGTGTGTGTGTGTGTGTGTGTGTGTGTGTGTGTGTGTGTGTGTGTGTGTGTGTGTGTGTGTGTGTGTGTGTGTGTGTGTGTGTGTGTGTGTGTGTTCTTGTGTGCATGTGTGTGTTAAGCTTATGATGCTATAATTTTGTAGCCATTAAGACTTTGATATAAGTAACCATTCAAATGCAATGGTCGTTACTCATACATTTAAGAATTTACTACAAACAATAAATAACTATACAAATAAGTAAAACTATCAGCTTATTTGTGGCAAGGGTGTCGTTTATAAGCCTTAAGGTCATACATGAAAATTACCCCAGTTGCATAGAGACGTGGATTTTAAGATTAGTCCGCTTAAAATTTATACTTTCCAGATGACATCACGATGAATGTCCCAGAAAAAAATTCTAATAATGATCCACCTTTTGAGACATTTTATTCAGTCAGAGTGGTCCTATATGCATCTTGTAATAATCAAGAGTCTTCTAAGATCTTGTGTAAAAATTTGAATACATCTTGACATTACTTCTGATGATGAAAAAGCTTCGTAAATCGCTCTTAAATGTTGCATAGTTAAAATCATATTTTAATTATGAATAACCCCAAAGCACCTTATAATTTTGAGGGCAACCATAACTTACATCACAAAATCAGCTAATGAAACAGAGTGTCTTTAACAGAAACTGCTTAACTCTTTGTTTAAGCAGTCTTTGTTTAAGACATTTCTTGGGAAATGATATTTTGGCATTTCTAGAATCGGGACTATTTACCCACTGTCCACTTTCAAGTGATTTGTATTCGGGAAAGCGTGTTCCAGAACCTGATGATGAAGTTTGTCCTTCGTAAGCTCATAAACCAAGGCAGAAGGGACTTCATGTATTAAATGGGAGAAGCTCTCTCTGTAGGCTATTCAACGGATATATCTAAAACACGCTGTGTGTGTCTGTGTGTGTGCAATTACCTAATTTTCCTTCTTATATGTGTGTGACACTGGAACAGGTAAGAATATTGCCCTCATCACGTCAGGGCACGAAGAAAGAGTAGAAGGTTATGGACAATGCAGAAATAAGGGAATTATACACAATAGGAAAAGGACTGCCTGAAAGAATAGTCGAAGTATTGAGGCCCTAGAGATATGGCAGGATTAGGCCCTGAGATGACGATAGACCTTTTTTTTTAAGAAAGATAGAATATAAGAATTAGGAAAGAAAAAAGGAGTAAGAGTATTCAAAAGTTTGGAGGTGGATGGGAAGAAGCAGTTACTGCACTAAACAATCCTCGAGATACAAATCACACAGTACTTGTGAGAAGAGACCGCTTGACAAGTGTTCGCGACCTCAGCAGTGAGGGAGATATTTAACTCATCAACTCATCAGAGAAGCAATGGGAGTAGTAGCGATAAAAAGAGAAAGGGGCGATCCGTACGGCAAAGAGAAATAAAATCCAGATTTAAAGTAAGAGAAGGGTCACTGATAAGTCTGATTGCCTTAGATTCAATCCAACCAAGGAGATAAATATAAGAAAAAGCACCCTAAATGTGCAAGCAGTATACTAAGCAGGGAGAGATAAGACTTCTATAATTTTTAAGTAACTGGAAAGAGAAAAAATAATGACGAAAACAAAACAGAGTCTTCAATATTTTAGATGCAGATTTAGAAATTTAAATTATGTGACTCCTCCAAAACAAGTTAAAGGCTATCTGGATTCCAAATATGTAAAAAAAAATTAAGAGGGTAAATTCCGTTAGTTTCGAAGACAATAGGCCTATCAGGAGGAGGAGATAAAGAGATAGCCAGAAATATGCCTTGGAGGCATTAAATTTAACTAAGCTTTGGATCCCCCACTCAGATACCATCTGCAAATCGGAAGTAGAAGAAAGAGAGATGTAAGACTGATTACGTGTTTCAGATGAAGGTTGTGTAGCAAAAGCAGAGGAAAAATGAAGGACGGATGAGGTTTGAAGAAGCTCTTTGATGAAGAGAAGGAACAGAGCAGGTGAAAGAACAGACCCCTCTTAAGCACCACTGGTAACTGGGAATGAGCTAGATTCTGCTCCGTCAACATCAGATATAAGACTGTCAGGAAGAAAATTCGGGAAAAAGAGATCAGAAAAAAGGGTTAAAGCCATAGACAGGGAGTTTGGCCAACAGATACTTGTTCCATACTCTGTCAAATGCCTGAGAGATATTAAGGGCAACGACAAAGGATTCTCCATAGTTCCTTAGAGATGACCATACATGAGAGATAGGACAGGAGGTCACCAGTGGATCTTGCCTTGGGGAAGCCGTACTGGTGATTAAAGATAAGCGAGCTAATTTCAAAATGTTTCAAGAAGTGACACTTGAATAAATTTTCAAAAACTTTAGCGAGAGAAAAGGGTAAGGCAATAGGTCAGTAACTGGAAGGAATAGAGTGGTCACTCTTCTTAGAAACAAGCTGAACTAGAGCATGCTTCCAAGATGAAGAATATATACTGATTGAGAAAATGAGATGAAAAAAGACGGCAAAGCAAAGGAGCAAGTTCATCTGCAAATTCCTTAAGTAAACGTGCAGGGATACCATCAGGTACTGATGCCATGTACATCTTTAGAGAGTGAAGAACCTTATGGACTTTGTGTGATGAAAGAATATGGGAGGGCATAGGCTTAGAGAGGGGTAAAGTACGAGGAAAAGGTAAGCTGGAATCACTTATGGAAGAGTTGGCATAAAAGAGACAAAGAGAGAGGCTTTGTCAGTGGGAGAGCAAGTTAAAGAACCCTGAGGACAAATGAGAGGGGAAAGACTGAGTTACAGAAGTTTTTGGAGAGACTTTTGGGCAAGGACTATAAACATTCATCAGTGGGAGCGGAGTTAAGGTCATTAACTTTCTTTCTTAAAAAGGAAACTTTAAACCTTCGAATCTCAGCAGCTCAGCGATTCCTAGGTGTAATGAAAGCAGAGCAACTTAGTTTAAAAGGAGAGGTTTGGTACTACTGGCATGCCTCTTTTCAGGCCTGAATAGTCATGGAGCAGGCTCGGTCAAACCAAGGATTAGGGGAAGAAAAAATACTCACAGAGGAGGGGATTAATGCCTCCATTCCTGAGGTTATGATCTCAGCAACATTTAGGGCTACCTGATCAGGGTTGGGGGTCCGTGAAGGTCAACGAGGAAGTTACACAAATCATCTAGTTGGGTACGCTCGAAGTCACAAAAGCGGCTCTGAGTAGGAGAAATTGATGGAGGGGGAGCGAAAATGGAAGAGTTTGAGATCAAAGAGTGTTCATCATTACCAAGAGAAGAAACACAATATGAGTAGTTTGAAGGATTAGAATTAAAGTATAGATCAAGAGTGTTAGTTGCATAGTCTTGGCACTCGGGAATACAAGCGGGATATCTGATGATCGTGAGTAACAAAGAGAGCAATGGCTTCACTTTCTCCCACATCTGTTTGAAAAGAATAAAGCCACTCACTATGGTGTACAGTGAAGTCTTCAATGTAGAGAACTTCAGCATGTGGGTGAAATGATTGCAAGAATCCATGGCAAGAGGACAAGAATTCAAAGAAGAACACAAAGTCAGTAGCAGAAGTAAAGAAATATAGTGGGAGTGGAGGAAGAGATCCTCAGCCAGAAAACATCATGAGCCTTGCCATAGAAGTGTTAGTGTTACAGTAGGCACAGAATCCACTTTTGAAACAGAAACTTCCTAAGTGTGGACTTCGTTGCAATCCACCACCTCCTCATATATATCGCCAAAAAATGCCTGGTCAACATGGAAGTCATCTCTTCCCCCTTGCACTCAACAGAGCATCGTCCTGCAACCACCAAGACAATTTTTGCTGGAAAGTTCGACCACTTATTGAAGCAATATTCAGAAGTATTACAAGCCAACTGAAGCAACAGCCAAATATGATTGCAAATTACAGAATTTGCTATTACATAGAAATATCTGGTCCACTAGTATACTCCACGTTTCGACTCAACAACCACGTAAAACAAAGAAGATGGATCTTGGCACTGCTGTGGTGATTACAGGTGTCTCAACATAAAAACGTATTCTGAAGGTTTCCCCTTGCTACACATCATATACACCACCACAATCTTTCATTGGGCTCTAATATTCTAAAATATCGACCTCCAGGAGGGTTACTTCCAGGTCCCTGTCCACCCAGAGGACTACCCAAAATCGACTATAATCACTTCATTAGGGATGTACAACTTAAACTACAGCTATTTCGGACTACAAAACGGGGATGCCACCTCCCAAAGTCTAATGGACTCTGTCCTGGGAGACCTGGACTTTTGTGTTTTACATGTGGATGACATCCTCATATTCTCCAAAAATATCAACAACCACCTCCTCTATATCTGCTAAGTGCTTGTCTTACTAAAAGAAAACAGGCCTGTCATTTGTTTCAATGAATGTAATTTTTTGGGATTGATCATAGACTTTCTTGGACACCACATCGATGCAAAAGAAATGTGCCCTCTTGACTCGAAAGTTTCAGCAGCGTATTATTTCCCCAAACCAAAGTTCACCAAACAGCTACGGGAGTTCATCATGATGATGAAAAGTTACCACCGGTTCCCAATGGGAAAACACAAAATTAATCTAGATTACCCCACAATTCACAACCTTCGAACAAGCAATGACAGCTCTTGCAAAGGTGAAAACATTTGACTTTCCCAGTCCCTAACAACCCCACTCTCATTCTCTATGGATGCAAACGATTCAGCTGTGGGCAAATTACGAGAAAAAATAGTTGATGGCCAATCCCAACCTCTAGGTTTCTTCAGCTGGAAACTCTCTCATTCTGAAAAAAAATGATAGCACATTTAACAGAGTTCTCGCCATACACCTCACTCTTCCCCATTTTTCCCACATCATTGAGGGTAGTTCCTTCACAATTCACACTCATAGCCAACCTCCCATCCATGCTTTCTCTAAAGAAATTCCCGATCTGCCTGAGAATGCCACCAACTCTCCACCAAAGCAGAACATAACTGTTCCATCTGACACATTCCAGGAAAGAAAAATTCCATTGCAGATACCCTCTGAAGCATCACCCTCGATGCCATACAGCTGAGACTTAATTACTAGAGTGTTGCAGAAACAGAAAAACTTGACCAAGACATACGACACCTAAAAATATCCTCTCTTAAAATCAATAGGGAAGATATGCCATTTGAGAATTCGTGGCAAACAATCACCTG
>JAXCGZ010002665.1:37500-41753 GCA_037179515.1 Halocaridina rubra
GCATCAGGTACCCACTGGCCCTTGGACAAATTGAAATTTTTGGATGTTTCAATGACTGCTGATTCCACTATCTTGCGCTTATATGGACATGAGCTTCTAAACATCATGGTGGCACCATTCCAGTTAATAGTATGTCCGTGTTCTCTCATATGAACAAAGATAGCAGAGTTCTCTTGGCCATATCTGACTGATCTTTTGTGTTCGGTAATTCTCTGCTGCAGAGAACGACCTGTCTGCCCAATGCATACATTGGGCAGACAGATCGTTCTCTGCAGCAATTAATTCAATTCCCAATCTCATTCCGGTTATACAATAATCAAATAAGCACATTACATATGTGAAAACATGAATAATTTTTTACCCTGGCCGTGACTTGAACCTAGGACTTATAATTAAATGCGAAAATGAAGCCGCGAGTGAGGTTGGGGAATCTGTAATATGAACATAGTGGCATTCAGATAGAATGCGTTCATTCCTAAGTATAGCAGATATAAGCTAAAAGATTGGATTCATTTTAACCTTCTGTGGTGTATAGTTGGTAGCGCCTTGACTTAGTAAATATAAGTCCTAGGTTCAACTCCCGGTTGGGGTAAAAAATTATTCATGTTTTGACATAAGCAATGTGCTCATTTGATTATTGTATAGCCCGAATGAGATTGGGAATTGAATTAAAGGCGAAAATAAAACACGAGTGAGTTGGGATATCTATAATATGAACATAGTGGAATTCAGATAGAATGCGTTCATTCCTAAGTATAGCAGATATAAGCTATAAGGTTGGATTCCTTTTAATCTTCTGTGGTGTGTAGTTGGTAGCACCTTGACATAGTAATTATAAGTCCTAGGTTCAAGTCCCGGTCGGGGTAAAAAATGATTCATGTTTTCACATATATAATGTGCTTATTTGATTATTGTATAGCCCGAATGAGATTGGGAATTGAATTAAATGCTAAAATGAAATCACGAGTGAGGTTGGGGAATCTGTAATATGAACATAGTGACATTCAGATAGAATCTCTTCATTCCTAAGTGTAGCAGATATAAGGTATAAGGTGGGATTCCTTTTAACCTTCTGTGGTGTGTAGTTGGTAGCACCTTGACTTAGTAATTATAAGCTCTAGATTCAAGTCCCGGTCGGGGTAAAAAATGATTCATGTTTTCACATATGTAATGTGCTTATTTGATTATTGTATAGCCCGAATGAGATTGGGAATTGAATGAAATGCGAAAATGAAGCCATGAGTGAGGTTGGGGAATTTGTAATATAAACATAGTGGCATTCAGATAGAATGCGTTCATTCCTAGGTATAGCAAATATAAGCTATAAGGTTGGATTCCTTTTAACCTTCTGTGGTGTGTAGTTGGCAGTGCCTTTACTAAGTAATTATTAGTCTTAGGTTCAAGTCTCGTTCGGGGTAAAAAATTATTCATATTTTCACGTATGTAATGTGCTTATTTGATTATTGTATAGCCCGAATGAGATTGGGAATTGAATTAAATGCGAAAATGAAGCCACAAGTGAGGTTGGGGAATCTGTAATATGAACATGACACACATCTGCTTCCACTTCATCATTGGCAACTATAACCGAGCCTAAATACTTAAACTGATCAACTTCTTCAAGTGTCTCTCCATTCAACATAACATTCAATCCAGCACCATCCTTATTTCTTGTACACCTCATAACCTTATTCTTTCCCACATTCACTCGCAACTTCCTTCTCTTACACACCATTCCTAATTCTGACGCTAACTGACACAACTTCTTCTCTGAATCTGCCACCACCACAGTATCATCTGCAAACAGCAACTGATTCAGCTCCCACTCGTTATCATCCCCATCTACCATTCTCAAACCTCGACCACGCACTCGCTCATTCACGGTTCTTATGACTCCATCAATATACAAATTTAACAGCCATGGTGACATCACACATCCCTGTCTCAGTCCCACACTCACTGGAAACCACTCACTCTCTTCATTCCCTACCCTAACACAAGCTCTACTGCCCTCATGCAAACTCTTCACTGCATGCAACAGTTTACCATTAATTCCATATAACCTCAAAACATTCCACATTGCCTCTCTATCAACTCTATCATACACTATCTCCAGATCCAAATATGCAAAATACACATCCTTACCCTTAGCTACATATTTCTCACATAACTGCCTAACTATAAAAATCTGATCTATACAACCTCTACCTCTCCTAAAACTACTCTGCATTTCCGCAATCACATTTTTTGTCTTATCCCTAATCCTATTAATCAGTATCCTACCATGCACTTTTCCTTCCGCACTCAACAAACTTACACCCCTAAAATTACTGCATTCATACACATCTCCCTTCCCTTTGGAAAGGGGCACTATACAAGCAATCACCTATTCCTCTGGCACCATTGACAACATAAAGCATATATTAAACACTCTCACTAACCATTCCAATTCAGTCCCCCCCCCTCCTTCTTTCAACGTCTCCGCTCTCACACCATCCATTCCAGGTGCTCTACCTGCTTTCGCTTCATACAATGCCCTTTTCACCTCCTTTCTTGTAATCTCTCTTTCATATTCATCTCCCATTACTGGCACTTGAACACCCCCCACTGCCACTATAGCTGTCTGTCTATCTTCCTCAACATTCAGCAACCACTCAAAATATTCTGCCCATCTTTTCCTTGCATCGTTCCCTCTTAACATCTGTCCATTCACATCTTTCACTGTCTCTTCTATCCTCGATCCACTCTTCCTTACTCTCTGCTATTCTTTCCAAAACTTCTTTTTATTCTCCTCATATGACCTACTAAAATCCTGTCCCCACCTAATATTTGCCAACCTCATCTCTTCCTCTACCTTCTGCTTGGTTTCCACATTTTTCTCCCTATATCTTTCATACTTCTCCCTACTGTTACACTGCAGCCATTCCTCAAAAGTCCTCTTTTTATCTTCCACCTTCATTTTCACCCCCTTCATTCCACCACTCGCTGCCCCTTCTCATGCCACCTCCAACAAACCTCTTTCCACACACATCACTTGTATGTCCCACAAAACATTATTTCATCAACTCCCAATCCTCCTCTCATTCCTTAACTTCTCTGTCTTTCACACTGTCATATGCCAATTTCAACCTGTCCTGATATTCCTGTCTCTTCTCTGGCTTTTTCAACTCTTCTATCTTCACCATTTCCCTTCTACATCCCCCCACTCTATTTCCCCACTCTTTTTTCTACTACAGCTTATGCTTCAATCAAAAAATGATCAGACATCCCAGCAGCCACACCCCCAAATGCATGCACATCTTTCACTCTACCAATCATGCCCTTTGCTACCAACACATAATCCATCAATGTTCTTTCTTTCACTCTTCTATTTGCCACTCTCATCCATGAATACTTATTTATTAATTTCTTCTTGAAAAAACTATTACCTATCACCAGCTATTGCTCCACACACATATCTACCAGTCTCTCGCCACTCTCATTCCCACCTGGTACCCCAAACTTTCCTACAACACCTTCTACCTCTCCATCACCTATTCTGGCATTCAATTCTCGAAAAAACTATTACCTATCACCAAATATTGCTCCACACATATCTACCAGTCTCTCGCCACTCTCATTCCCACCTGGTACCCCATACTTTCCTACAACACCTTCTACCTCTCCATCACCCACTCTGGCATTCGAGTCACCCAACACAACTACATAGTTCCTTCTACTCAGACCATCTACACACCTAGTTAACTCATTCCAGAATTCATCCCGCTTTTCCTCACTTCTCTCACATCCTGGCCCATACACATTAACAAAAGCCCAACATTTCCTACCTATCCTAGCCCTTACCCACATTAGCCTAGATGACACTTCTTTCCATTTCACTACCTTATTTACCATCCATTCACTCAGCAAGAATGCCACACCTTCCCTCGCTCTCCCTCTTTCAACCCTAGACACCCTACCTGTCACATCACCAAATGCCACTTCTCCTTTTCCTTTCATCTTCGTCTCACACAATACCAATACATCCATCCTCCTCCTACCAAACATATATCCAATATCACATCTTTTGCTCTCTATTGTACTACAACCACGCACATATAGACTCCCGAAACCTAGAGTTTGGGGAGAAGTTATTCTCCCCTCTACTCCCCTTCTTCTTTGACGTCTCGCAGGAGGTTAATACAAGGGGGGGGGGGTTCCCAGTCCTCTCGCTACGTCCACTTCTAATCACCTCTTACGACAAACAGGGAATA
>JAXCGZ010002666.1:17500-20000 GCA_037179515.1 Halocaridina rubra
CCACATCTGTACCCCAGAAATCCCTTCCCATACCTCATTAGATAATTTAGTTTTTAAGCCCTCAAAATCTCCTGCTCTAAAGTTTGGAACAATATCCTTTTTTTCCTTTCTAGTTTCCTTGAAAATTATGTTAAATCTAATGGAATCATGGTCACTGTTGCCCAATGGTTCACCAACTTCTAAATTTGTAACTATATTCTCTCTATTACTAAGAACTAAATCTAGTGTATTCACCCCCCGTGTTGCTTCAAGTACATGCTGAGAAAGGAAATTGTCTTCTACTACTTCCAAAAACTCCTTAGAGCTACTATCACCTGTTATAGTTTCCCAGTTAATATTTCTAAAATTAAAATCGCCTACAAAGCAAAATCTATTTGAAATGGTCACTTTAGAAATTTCATCATATATAACTTGCGACTTTATATTATCTAGATCAGGTGGTCTGTAGACTACTCCTACAACTAGACTTTCTATATTAGTTTTAATTTCAACCCATACATACACACATATATACACATACATACATACATACACACATATATATATATATATATATATATATATATATATATATATATATATATATATATATATATATATATATATATATATATATATATATATATATATATATATATATATATGTATATATGTATACACACACACATATATACAGTAATCGAAAAAATGAAAGACGTTGTGATGGAAAGGGCAAACCCACTCATCAGACAGGCACTTGATAAGGAGAAGACAGTGGTAATCTCAGGCATAAGTGAATCCCAGGAGCCAACATGGCAGGGGAGACTTGAAGAAAATAAAGCTAGCGTTGTAGACCTGATGAGAAAGCTTGGAGTAGTATGTGGTCCTGAGGATATTGTAAACATACACCAACTAGGTAAATATTCGAGGGAAGGAAAGCCGAGACCAACAAAAGTAACCTTTGAGAGAGGGGAAACATGTAGGGAAATATTGTTGAGAAAAAAAAGTCTAAAAGACCTTCAAGAATGCAAAGAAGTGTTCATTAGACGATACAGAACACAGGAAGAGATGGGAAAGATCAAAAACTTGTTGCAAGAGGCAAGAAGGTTAAATGATGAAAGAAATGAAGAAGAGAAGAAAAAATTTTCGTTACAGAATACTTCCAGACAAAGGGGAGATAAAGAAGATAATGACAGAAGATCAGGGGATGGGGCCTCATTAAGATTGTTATACACAAATGCTGATGGATTAGCTGGTAAGGCAGTAGAATTAAAAGATAGGATTCACAACAGTAAGGCAGATATAGTAGCAATTACAGAGACTAAGTTGAGTGAGGACATAAACAGTGTCACAGTTTTTCCTAAGGGTTTCAGAATACTAAGGGTTGAAAGATCTGAGAGGACTGGTGGAGGGATAGCACTGCTCATAAGTGAGAGGATTCAAGTTGAAGAAATAAACTTGGCTATAGAAAGTGAGTTCACGGAATTTCTTGTTGCTCGCATAAATACTGGGTCAGAGAGCATTATACTAACTGTTGTATACAACCCACCAAGGAACCAAAATAGTCTTGAAGTTTATGAGGAAAGTCATATAGGTACTATTGAAGTCATAAACTCAGTTGTTAACATGGCACGGGAGAAAAAATGTAGGATTTTGATTATGGGAGACTTTAATCATAAAGAGATAGATTGGATAAATCTTGACCCACACAGTGGTGAGGACTCATTTGGGGCAAAATTACTAGATTGCGTACAAGGGAATTTCCTACACCAACATGTAATGGAACCAACAAGAGCCAGGGGTGGGGATGAGCCATCACTACTTGATCTAGTGTTCACAGATAATGTGTTGGATATTGAAAATATTGAGTATGAACCACCAATTGGAAAGAGTGACCACTGTGTGTTGTTGATGGAGTATATCATTGAAGATATTCTTCCTGAGAGTAGAGGCACTGAGGACATGAGGAGGAACTATCCGAAAGGAGATTACATCAAAATGAATGAGCTTTTTGCAGTTATTGACTGGAGAACCTTATTTTACAACAAATCTGTACAAGAAATGTATGACATCTTTTGTGAGAAATATGGGAAGATAGTAGATTGCTGCATACCTGTCACCAAAGTAGGTGTAATTCATGCCAGAGAGAAATGGTTCGATAATGGGTGTAAAAGAGCTAAGGAGTGGAGAGACAAATGCTGGAAAAGGTATAGGAGGAGAAAAAACATAAATGCCTTGCAAACCTACAAAAGAGCAAGAAATGACTACCTAAGTAAAAGGAGAGAGGCAGAGAGAGATTATGAGAGGGACATCACCAGGAAGGCTAAAGAAAATCCCAAGCTTTTCCACAGCTTTATCAGAGGAAAACTGAAGTTAAAAGAACAGGTTTTAAGGCTAAAGAGAGCGGATGGAAGCATCACTGAGACGGACGAAGATATCTGCAAAGAATTGAACAAGGAGTTTCAGTCAGTATTTACAGTAGAAAATACCCCACCCCCTCAGATTGCAGTGATAGAAGCTC